>VWPU01002938.1:21713-138354 GCA_013398955.1 Callaeas wilsoni
TTTTTTTTCTTTTTTTTTTTTTGTAAAATAGCCAGGAGGAGAAGTAAGGTCTTAGAGTAAAAAGGTTGCTTGTCTGCTTATCTCATACTTTGGATTGAATTTAATATATTGGAGTTCACTTGTATATGTGATGTGCTTTACTAGTTTGGGGTCAGAAAGGATGAGTGATACTTTTGTGCTGTGATTTAGTCTAAATGTATGTGGCATCTTCATTTTGGACAAGAGGTTTTAAAAATCACTGGCAGTGGATGTAGGAATTGTGTTTGAAGCAGCTTATGCAGTCTGACTTTCAAAAGGTCATGTTGCCCTCCTTCAGCAAATTGCACTAATCATGTATGCTGGATGGCATTTTGGAGGTGATTTACTGGCCTGGAATCTTAGCAGCCATTTCTGCTGCCATTGCTCACTGGAAAGATGCCAGGATCTATTCAACAGCAGTTGGTGATGTCTGCTGGCTTTATTGTGCTGCCATTTGCTGGCACTGGTGTTGTTAACTGTGCTGTGTTGCCATGCTGCTTTTACGATATGCACCTCAAGACAGGGTTTAGTGATCAAACCCTAAATGGCAAAACTAAGGCATATTGTATATTTTGTACCATATATTGTTACAGACCTTTGCATGTGAGTGTATTTATTCACAGAGAAACAGCAGAGACCCATAAGACCTTTGTTGTGGATTTGTGTAAGCACTCAGTATAAAGAAATTAATTAGCTGTACCAAGGCTCCCCTCCTACCCCCTGCACAAAATACACCAAATGCCTTTATATGGAATGTAGCTGCGGCTTCCTGTAAATGTTTATAAGATGTTATTAAAAACATATGTCCTCTCTTCCCACAGACCTTGTTTGGAAAGCTTGTTGCAAACATGTTGTTTTAGCTTTGCTTGCAAGAAGCAGCATCTGTTGTACTAAAAATGGTAGTTTTGTACAAATGCTTTTGTTGCTCTCTTCTGTAAAGCCAGCTAGAATTGGGATCTGCATTCATGTTGGCTCACTCTGTTGACAGAGAGCTAGCAGCAGTTCTTGGTGCCAGCCTCCAGAGATTTTCCTTATGGACACTGAACTGCAATCCTTAATGTGGTCCACTGTCTCTTTTTAACCCTTGGCGCTTAACTTTAGTGCCCAGAAAAATGAGACCTATGGTTGCACACAGGCAGTATAGAGACATTCCCTCTTAGAGCCCCGTGGGGATGTGCTGATAACGTACCTGTGGGAGCCTGACCTTCTGCTCTGCCGCTTGGAGCAGGGCTTGCTGGCCGAGATGAAACTGCTTTGGGCCCTGTACATGCTTGCTACTCCCAAACCTGCCCCTTTTGACATCAGTGTGAGTACATAGCTCTAAGGGAAGATAAGCAGTCAAGGTCAGAAAAAAGTGTTGTAACAGTGTTTGCTGCAGCAAAGACATCTAAGTTGTTTGCTTTTTTTAAAACCGTGATAATTTGTAGCTATCTTCTGTAGATATTAGGGTAGTAAATGACTGTACTGCTTATCGTGATCTTTTCGTTTACCTTTCTTTGCTTACTTTTCTGTTTTCTGAGTGTGGTTTTTCTTCCTTTCCCCCAATATCCCAAACAGGCTGTTTAGATTTCAGTGGAAGACAGACTGTCTTTCAGGTTTTTCTGTGGTGACTTTTAATGAACTGAAAAGGTGGCTGTTGAGTGACGCAAGAGCTGCTGTTTTCCTTGTAGTTTATATTACGTGCTGACTCCACAGCAACAGCATTGATACTTTCCTTGGGGTTTGTTTTGTTGCATTGTTGCACTTTTTTCTTCTGCTTGCCACCAACTTCCATTATAATACAGATGTTCTGGAGTCTTTTTTTTTAATTCAAGCTTTCAAATTTCATTTGATGTTCAGTAGGCGTCATTTACAGTAAAGAATAGTGAAGTGAAGCATAGGGATGAAGAAGAATAACTTGCAAGGAACCCAGGAAAAAAAAGCAACCAATTCCCCCTTTCCTAAGTCTTCACAACCAGCATATACAGCATCCATATAATGCTGTAGCCTGATTGTGTTTAGTCATTTTACTTAGGCGAGGTATTTTCCAGTAGAGAGAGTGTGAAATTCAGGGAGATGATTCTATCCATGAAAATAGAATCTCTGTCATAAGGAGATAATGGAAGTCTGTCCCAAAGTCTATCCTAATATTTGAGTCCTTTAAATTTAAAGTATAAATAAAACCTATAAATAAGGAACAACAGATGGAGGAGTACCAAGTGCCAGTTAGTAGACTGTAAAGCACTTTTGATGAACAGTTTTTGTGGCAGTAGGAGGCAAATAACGAAGTATGGGGAGTGGAGAAGCAGAGTCAGGAGAGACATTTGCTGGAACAGGAACCAGAAAAAAGGAGCAGTAGTGTGAGAAAGTATGCTTGAATTTAAGTAGTGTCTGGAGATGGAGATCTGGAGTTTGTCCATTGCTGGGAGCCAAGGAAATTGCTGCAGCAGCCTGGTTTGCTTTACAAACTTGAGGAGATACTGTCTCTTCAACAAGTGTTAGATGTTGTGAATTCAAACCTCACAAGAGGAGGAGATGACAACAGCTCAAGTTGGAGGAGGGATGTTCTCTTGCTTGGAGAGAACGGGATGATACACTGGAGTCCTGAAACTGATTTGAATTGGAGCTGCAGTTTTATTAGTGCCCAAATAAAGCATTCTGCCTCCAACCAGGACCCCACCCTTTTCTAAATCATTCCTTCTTGGTTGGTCTTGCCCACCCACCCTAGTGAAAAGCTTCTTGTGCTCTTAAACACATATTCCAGCTAGAAGACCTGCCTCTAGCACAGCCTTATGTGCCCTTGCTTTTTTTCTGGGATTCTGCCAGTGAAACTCCCTGATCTCCTACAGACAGATGGCCAGCAGCCAAGTTCAGAATGTGTTTTACTCTGAGCCCATAAACACGTAGCCCTTTTAAGTGTGTGCAAAAGCAAAAATTTACATGGGGTTCTTCAAGGTTTTATGTTTTATTCTTTGGGTAGTGGTAACGCAGTGGAATTTGGGAGTGGCATCTATGACATGGCCTATAAAGACTCAGAATGTCTTCTCACATAGGTCTGGCCTCCCAGTTCAGTCTACATGTCATCTCTCTTGGTGGTCTACTGAGAATTGAGTGGTCTGTAGCACGAGACCTTTTCTCTTCTCTTACTGTTCTCTTCAGAAATAATGTCTTTGTTCAAGTTCACAATGAAATTTAAAAGAGACATTTAGGCACTTAAAGATGGAAAGCACATGACTAGGTATCAATTCCATGGACTTACCAACTCTGATTTCATAGGACTGGACAGACAGAAGAGTGCCTTTGCAGAAATCACTGCCAACCAGATGTCATTAAGTGAGGCATATCTGTGGGAGAAGATAATGACGTAACCAGTATTGAGAGAGAGCAAGAAGGAATAAGCAAGGGAGACATGAGCGAGTGACTTGCAAAACACTAGAGGAGACTAGCACCATGGAAGGTGGCCTGAGCAGAGTGAGGTTATGAAATAGTTGGTAGACTACAGCAGTAAAAAGTCAGCTCCCATTTCCATCAGAAGTGACTGTGGAAAGGAAATAGAAGATTACACCAGTTACAAAGTATTTGGCTTCTGGGAAGGACAAAATCCTTTATTATATCAAAATAATTAGATAAGTATTGAAAGCTTTTCCACATAAACATATCACCAGAGAGTTAATTTGTCAGGGGGTTGATAGGACCACGCCCTTGCAGGTGCCAGAAGTGGTGGTAGTCTCAAAGGACAGCCCATTAAAATTTGATATGCACAGCAGGTAAAGGGTGTAAGATCACAAACTGCATCGTTGATATGGCAGTGTAGTCTTCAAGCAGAATTATTGTGATGTTTCATCTCTCTGTACACACCATGGCAGTGTTCATCTCTGCCTCACGAGGGTGTCCCACAAATGGAATACGTTCCTCTTTTGTGTCCTGTCACTTCTTTCTACACTGGGATTACAGAGGTAGAGGTAGAATTCTTTGTCACTGTGAATATGCAGATACCACAAGGTTATCAGTAAAGTTAGTGTTTAGAGCTCCTGGCATGTGTCTATCTTGTCTTGAAGGGGATGAATTTGGAACAAATGTGAGCAAAATATAATGCCTTTTAATAGAACATTGACAAGTCGAGCTTGTATTTTGTTTAGAGGTGCTGGTTTAAAGATCCATGTGTTGACATTGTTTTTATAGCTATTCTTTCATTATCAGAAAATGCTCATAGCCCCTGCAGTTGCTGGAGGAAAAAGTTGTCTCTAGTGAATAATCTAAGTATTGCAACAGGTACCTACTGAGATAAATATGGAATTTTCTTCTCCTGTCACAAACATGGTCCTTTTTATTCGTGGTACCTTTGGGTCTTAATTATTGAAGGGCAGGAGATGACTGGTTTACTTGCTTAGCATGGTTGTGAAATCATAAGGTAGCAACTATGGGCAGCTAATGTAATAAAGTGAAGTTTACCAATGACTTTGTAGGTATTCAGTGAAATCAAATTGCTGCAGATTCTTTAGGAAACTTTAAAAAATTAATATTCTGAAACCTGAGAGTAAAAATGATCAGTCCTTATTTATTTCATTTTTTAAAATCTTTTTAACCTACAGATATCGATGATGTAAAGAAGCACAAACCGGGTTATCTTGAGGCTACAGTTGACTGGTTCCAATTATATAAAGTCCCTGATGGTAAACCAGAAAATCACTTTGCTTTTAATGGAGAATTTAAAGACAAGGTGAAGTTAACGCAAAATTAAAAATGCATCATTCTGTCATGTGGCCTCTATAATACATCTTTGAATTTTTGTAGTTGTAAAGGAGGAGGCTTAATGAAAAGAATTTTGATGGGAGGGACTTTTGCGTACAATTTTTAAAGCTAGGATTAAATAATGTTTGCTGCCTTCCATTTTGTTCAGGGAGAATGCATAGGTCATTAAAGAAAGCCTGAAACAAAACATTAGTCCTAATCCTGATGAGATTTACACATGCATCTGTGTGTTTGTAGGTGTTTTTCAAAGCATTTTCATTCTCCATGTCAGAGTAATGAACAGGTTGTCTTTTCAGGTGTTCTTTTAGTCCTCTTGGTAAATTTTTCTCACTTTTCTTAAGGGTATGCAGTTTAAGACAATGGGTTACAGATTTTTTTCATATTTGGTATTTGCTCAATACTTTTTTCTGGTAATTCTGTGTAAAAATATTTGAAGTGTTCGGCTTGAAGGCTGAAAAATTATTTTCCCTTTTTTTTTTTTTAGAAAAAAAGAATGTTTTTTTAAACTACCTACAGTAAAAATGGCCAGTGTTTGAAAGGAGATTGGACCAGGGAATAGACCTTGTTGTAGGAAATACCTGGATTTTTCCAGAGAAATTGGATGTGATTTGAGTAAAATTGCTTTGCAGCTTGTGTATTGCACACTCTGTGTAGATTATTCTTGGCAAAGAATCCCAGGTTTCTCATGGACGATGTCCATGTGTCAACCAGTTCAGCCTTGCAGGGTGCTGTCAAAGTTACATAATGCCTTCTAACCAACACAGGCAACTTCACATGTTTTGTCTGGTTAAAGAAATGCCCTGACTCTCCTCTGCACTAAAACTGCCTTTTAAATCAATCAGATGAGGAGTTGTAAGGCTTGATAACCTGATCTCTCCCCTGTTCTCCCAGGAACTGCTCTTAGAGGTTTTCCTGCTCTGTAGAATGACAGTAGAACAGTGTATCTCTGTCAGGCCATTGGAGTTCAGCCTGGAGGCACTAAATGCCCTGAGATAGCTGGTTTGGAGCACTTGAATAATTCTCAAGCATTTCTAGAGACCCAGGATGTGGTGAGGCAGCTGTGGCTGCGCTCCAGCAGCTCTGGTGAAGTTCACAATGTTCCAGTGGCACTTTTCCAAGTCACTCCTTGTTAACAAATGTGAATGTTCAGTTGGCAGCTTTTTGAAAGTCTCGCACTCATCATCTGGACACTGAGGGCTTATTTTACTTTAATTTTTGGAAGCTTTTTCATCCCAGCCCCACCCCCAATATTATTTTTGTTTCAAACAAGCAGAAACTGTTGAGCAGCTGACATGTTATGTTCTTGCAAATGCTGAAGTATATTAATGAAGTGAAGGGGCATTAATGAAGTGAATGCAAATTTTGCCACTAGAGGGGAAACCCTAACTCTGACCCTGACCTGCATCTGTAAGGGTGGAGTCATAGCTCACACACTTGATCCCATTTAGGGCCTGATACAGTTTTCTACAGCAGTAGGGATCTCCTTAGCATCTAGTGCTGATTTAATTTCTTTCATGTAGCATTCATGTTTTCTGGCTGCAGACTGAGGGAAAGTCCTGAACGTGTTGCCAGTATATTTCACAAATAGTGAAGTGTGTTTCTTTTCATGAAAATGGTGTTATATTCTCCAGAAATTTAATGAGGCCTCAGATGAGGTGCCTTAAAATAACACATGAAATAGTATGTTTTAGTAAACTAGTTCTGTGGCTTTTTTTCTGTTTAATAATATTTTAATTTACAAAACTGTTCTTGTTGTAAACTAGGATTTTGCTGTTGAAATTATTAAATCTACCCATGAACACTGGAAAGCTTTGCTTCATAAAAAAGCTGATGGAGGTACTATAAAGTGGTAAGTATCCAGTCACATCTCTTGCTCTTCATATTGTGCTAGTACTGGTGCTATTCAACAAGTTGCAGCTGTCCATGAACTGCTTAGATTTTTTTTAATTTGAGATGACAGGAATACTTATGGGTTTGATTGATAATTAATTGATAATAGAGCATGATTGACTAGTTGCACCTTGTATGACGATGTTTTACAGGTAAGTGGTTCCAGAAATATATTAATTGCATAGGTGTGACATTCATTACTTCAGCTTTTGAGAAATGCCCCAGAGTGTTTGTTCAGAACTGTTTTAGGAGTATCTTGGTCCTCTTGTCTCTGTTCATTCTATTGCTTTGGGGAATTGAAGTTTGTGCTATTTATTCTATAGGACCTTAAAAACTCATGATCAAACTCATTTTCAATGGGAAAGGATATAGATTCATAGGGAAACATTTCTACAAAGGATGTGGTCCCAGAGTTTGGAAATACTACAGGTATCTGCTGCTTTACATAGGAGAAGAATTTTGGCCTGTTTTTCCTTCTTTTTAGATTCTGCAGGTAGGTTGCTGTAGTACCCTGCTGTTAGTTCCATGATCTGCCCCAGAATACGGCCATGCTGCAAGGCACAAGAGATGGGGTATACTCACATCATCTCTGCTTGCCAGCTAGGTGTTCCTCAGCCCCCTCGGGAAGTGCCAGTTTATTTCTGCTGGCTCCTTGGGGGGATTTAGTTTCTTGACTGTGGTTCTCTGAACTATGCCCAAGCTAGCAGCCAGCAGCACAGAGTATGAGTACTGCTTGCATTTAATACAGAATACACAGCCTAGACACCTCCTCAAACTCAAAGAAACAAAGAACACCCTTCCACACACCTGTTCCTTCCAGCAGTACTTTGTGGTTTTGGCTTCTTCATTTCTTGGAGATACACATTTCTGAGCTCGATATGTGATGGTGGTTTTTTTCCATAAGTACTTAATTGTGTGTAGTTCTTTTCCACTGATGGATAAAACATGTTTTTAATTTCATCTTTCAGCACAAATGTTCTGGTGAGTGGCAGCCCATTTTGTTGCAGTGAGGAGGATGCCCGCTCGATTGTGCAGTCAGTAAGGATATTTACTTTTTTTTCTATCCCCCTTTTTTTTTTTTTTTAAATGACTGATTGGAAAAGTTTGTTCAGAGCTCCAAAACTGAAATAAAGCAGCTAAACTGAAATGGTCCTTAAGCAAAAATTTAGGTAAAAGGAGGAGCACAAAGCTTGTGGGGGAAATATAAGTGTTGTGATATAAACTTTTCATTGTAGTGGTCCATATGTGCTTTCCAGCAGGTTTGTTACTGTTCTGGTGGAGTTTTTTTGTTTTGTTTTTTCTCCCTCTGCAGTGCTGTTTCTTCTGATCTGAATAGCAAGATGGTCTGCTATTTGTATCTAGCCTGCTGTCTTCTCTGTCTCCCCTGTTGCCATGAGTTACCACCCAGTGTTAGAACTCATTGACTAGCTGACTGTAGTCCCTAATCACTAAACAGATCCTTTGTTTGTCTATTTGCATAATGAAATGCTATGCTGTAAGAGAGGGGATGCTTATTGAATGTTTCTTAAAGAATACCTGTAATATTCTGAAAATTAACATAAAATTAAAACATGCAGGTTTCCTGTTCAGGCGAGAAGAATGTCGTGCAGGTTTGATGCTTTCATGTGCAAATGTTAGTGGAGGAGAATTTTTTCCATTTTAAAATACGCTAGTTGGATGCCAGAAATTAAGCAAGATTACCAGAAATTACATGGAGCAAAGTGCGTCCTGTGCTCATGACCCCACGAGTGCAGAGGTATTTTGCACATGTGCATGGCTGCCAGGGCACCCAGTGTTTCGCCTCAACAGTCACAGTAATTATGCAAGTTCAGGTGTCAAAGGACATGCCATCCACTGTCTGTGCAGTTAACATTCCAACAGCATTTCTACTAAGAGTATGTTGTCCTGGATGCTGTTTTGTCACAAGCAAATAAGACTTGTCAGTTGCAAAGAGATGTTGGTTTAAGTCATAAAGATGTGTCAAACCAAACTTTTTCCTATTCAGACACCTTGCTTTCAGCACTTCTATAGAAGAACCTCTATGGTTGCATTTGTGAATGTTGATTAATAGGAGTGTAAGTTTTAAATGAAAGAAAAACTCATTTTGGAATTCAAATCTGTTTTTAGACATGTCAGTCACAGCCATAAGCAAGTATTTGCCTCCTCTGTACTTTCAAATTTACAATAACTTTATGACTCTTTAAATGCAACTAAAACTTCAAGTCCGAATGTATTTGAATAGTGACAAATGTGCACAGGAATATTTCCTTTTGCATTCTCTGCTCTTTGTTCTTTGAGGCATGCAGGGTAAATTATTAAATCAGCAGTATTTTGTTTCTTATTTTGTTTCTCAATAACAAATTTTTTTTTTCTCTCATGGTTTTTGGGGAGGGGAGGAAGTTAGTAAAATCAGTTCACAAAATAGATGCCTTGTATCAAACTTGAATGCCTTTTTAATCTGAATCTTCCCTTCTTATCAAATAGTATCACTTCCTGTCTTTTTTTGTGCCTCACATTCTTTTAAGTGATGATGTTTTTCTGAATTTTTTTCCACATAACTCCTTTCTATCATTCTGTTGCAGTTCAATCTAGGTATTTTAATTACATCTTTGTAGGGTGCTGCCTGTTGGTGCTTTCCAGACAGGGGAAATATGCAATATTCTATTATAAATACTGCTCGTGCCGCATGCAATTGCCAATCTGCAATAACTAAAAAATATAAAACAGCCTTGAAATAGGAATTGTGGACAGTGAAACTCTAAATATAAGCAGGGAGGTTGACTTGCATATTTTAAGCAGGTATCTTTTTGTCTAGTACGCTACACTGCTTGCTTTGGTTGTCAGACATTCATCTCTTTCACACTGAAGTGAAAGTACGTGAGTGTTGGCTGCAGAATTTTAATGGCTGTGGTGATTTCAAATGAAAGCTGCTTGTGTTTGCAGAGGGGTTTGTTTGGGTTTTTGTTGTTTGTTTTTTTTTTTTAAATTTAAGCTAAACGCAGATGCATTTTCTTCTAATTTATATCCATCTATTAGCTCCTGGAGAAAAACAAAATAATAAAAGCTGAAGCAGAGATCTTGTGTGCAAGTACAGTGAGAAACATATTTCAGCCACTGCAAAATTTCTGAGCTATTTCTGCAGTGAGAGCTGGTTCCCTACAATTCTTTTTCCAGCATCAGATTTCAGCTGCAGCATTTTTGAGCGAGTGATAATTGCCTTAAATCAGATATATTGAGTTCTCAAAAAAATCTCGGAATACAACAAAAAAACCCCAAAGAAGACACCAAAAGCCAACGCTCAGTATTGCTATGGAACAGTTTTCATGGTGGGCAAGAGAACTACAACAGAACCAAATGGAAAACATTCAAATCCTTACCAAATGCTGACCAAGTGTGCATTAATCAGAATTTCCTATAGATTCTGACTGAGTGGTTCCCAAGATAGTCCAGTTGTTTTCAGAATTATTTGACCTTTTGTTACTTTACAGATGAGGAACTAGAATGGCTGGTCTGAGTTGGGGAATTTCCACTCCACTGAGTGAGTTTCTAGATGGTTGGCATGTGTACTGTCATCTGTATTGGGGGCGAGCTAAGGATGATTCCACAGCAGGTGAATTGCCATGACCAGTCAATTCCAAAGAGATAGAAGATAACCTGTGCATATAAGAGCACGTACTGAACATTTGAACCAGCCAAAATTACACCAGACCCCTGCAACAACAAATCTAGCTGAATTTTGACACTGCATGGTGAAAATTTCTAGTGTTCTCTAGCCTCTGAAAGTTTTTTCATCTTTGCCTCAGCTCCAGTGTCAGTATATGTTGCACACTAAACCCAGGAGGAATAGAGCTTTGTAGATGAATGTCTTAGTGCTAAGATACATTGTTTATTTCAGGCTTTTAAGTGTTGCCATCTGTAAAACTGACCAGGACCTCCAAGCCTTTGTTTAATATTAATCCTAAGAATTGCTTACTCTGTGAAGAAGCTGCTGAGGACTTTGCAAGCTGGAAAATCTCCAAGACAATCTATATATAGTTAGTAGAGCAGTGTTTCTCAGACTTATCACATAATTCTTTCCTTATAATACTGGAAAGTGAACTAGGAAAGCTTTGCTAGATGACATATCTTTTGACAAAACACAGAACAGTGTTTTACAAGGAAAAATATTTGATTTTTCCTGGTAATTTAAAAAAAATCTCCAACCAAATTTGAATCCATGTATTTATTGACATGTTTTGAATAATTCAGATCTAAGCAGGAAAGTTTGTTGACTGCCTTTCTGCCTATATGCTTTCTGTGAGGACATTTCCATTTGGGATTTAGTAAAGGTAGAATTTTCTGTACAATGGCCAGTTGTGAAACAAAAGGTTGGTGGGTTTGTTAGTCTGGGGTTTGTTTTTATTAATTAATTAATTAATTAGGTTTTTAAATGGTGTTCCTGATGAAAGTGTTGTGTAGTGAAGAGATTCCTAGTTCAGTCGGATGAGATTTTAATCTGGTCCTGGTGGGAAAGTACTGAGTCCTTATCTCAAGCTTTTTGAGCAGTCATCCCAGAAGTGGCAGGCACCTGCTTATACATGGTGACTTCTGGTTCTCCCTGCCTTATGAGATAAAGCTTGGGCTTTGCTGGAAAGAAAGGAGATAGTCTGGTGATACGACCTGGAAGACCTGGGTTATGTTGTCATACTGGTACCTCCTTTCAGACCAGTCACATAACTCCCCTGTGCAGGGAATTATCGTGGTAAAGTGGTAAGAGGAATCCTGCTTCTCCCTTCCCTCCTCACAGGCTTTGTTCTGCTCTTCAGTGTTTGGAGCCCTGTGCCTTCTCAGATGCAGGCAGGCTGCGTCACACCAGTGCAGCTCACCCCAAGTGCTGCTATGCTAAGGAAGGGCAGTGGAAAATTGTTGCATTCTCATCATGAGGCAGGGTGATTCCAGATGTTTAAAGTGTCTTTAATTTTGTCCTTAAAGTTACAGGACAAGACAGTCTGTGCACTCCTGTGATTGAATAGTGCCAATATCCAGCTTTGAAATGCCAGACATTGAAAACAAATGGTCAGTTTCCACAGAACTGAATTATTCTGTCAAAATGGAATTGTAAAACAGTATCATCACACATTTATTTTAAATGGTTTGCATGTATTTAATGTAAATTGTATGTTTGTATATGTATTCACATGCATACCTGACAGTAAAACATGCACAGTAACTGGAAAGGCATTTTTACTCTTTAGTATGTAAGCAACAAATCCTGTTATTCACAAATATGATACAGTCATCAAAAATCCCCTTTACATTAGGTAAGGTGTTAGTCTATCGCTCATTGTTCATGTGCTTGTTTTGTCATTTATGAGCAACAAAGAAATTTGTACAGTCGGGGTGAGAAATCTGTAAGGTGGAATATTGTCCTGTGGGTGCAACAGAAAGTTCTGGTTCTGTTAATATCTCTTGACTTAAGCATTAAAATACCTTTGAGTTTGGGTGCTATCTATGAAACCTTAAGTAAATACTGAGATGTTGGTTTGGGGTTTTTTTCCTTTCTTTTTTTTTTCTCTTTTAGGCACCAGAGTTTATGAATGGAGATTCTGTTTCCCCAGAAGGTACCTTTTTCTCAGATGTCATATGACTTCTCTTAATTGCTGGCTTTAAAAATTGACATGAAAACTGTTTTGTTGAAAAAAGGCAGTTTTGTGTACATGAAAATTATAATAGTTATATCCTGTTATATGATATTGCCTGTCTCCTGTTAAATAGAACATGAACAGAAATTCATGGATGGTTTGTGAGAGAAGATTAGTTTTGAGTGAAAGTGTAGTCCACATAAAAAGATAAGAAGACAAAATTTTTCTCTTACTGATCATGCAAGGCAAATTCATGACATTTATCCTTTTTAAAGGAGATAGGTTGCTTTGCCTTGGTTTTTGTCATTCCTCACAGTAGCTAACTAATCAAATAAACAGCTCCTTTTCCTAAAATTGACATAACCATACCTACTTTTCAAGTTTACATTCTAAAGACAAAATTTTATCTTTTCACTGAAAAGATAAAAACACTGTTACGACTATTTTTCATGTTAACAGACGTGTTTTTCTTTAAGAAATAAGAATGCATCCTACATTTTCAGTTTTAACTACTTTAAAAAAAGGATTTTTCTACCGGCAGGAACTATAGAGAAGACATATGTGATTTTTGAGATGGAGGGAGTTACAAAAATACTAAGTTAAACTTAGTCATGAGCCGAGTTCCAAATTGTTTGAGAAGCAACATCTGTGTAGCCCATGTCATGGGAAAGCAAGTTGCATTCCATTTGCCTTTATATGGCATGCCAATAAATAGCATTTATTTACCAAAGTATTAGATCTCAGACCTCTGTCAGACAACTGAACATAATCTGCCTGATCTGTGATGTTTTCCAGGGATGGTCACAACAGTGTTGTAACTCGTTGCAGGATTGGTACAGCCAAACTGTTAAAATGAACAGATATTATTTTGAGGCTATGCTTTTCACAGGGTGGGGAATAGAGCTAACACAGCAGTATTGTTGTGGGAGGGAAGGTAGCTGAAAGGGTGGAATGTTGTTTTTTCAAGTGTTTGTGTATGGATGGTTATGTAGAACTAATGTCACTCTTGTATTTTTTTGTTTGTTTTAGTTGATTCCTGGTACTTTTTTCCCAAGTGATCATCAAGGTCTTCTGAAGGTGCATCATCGAATCTTAAAAGCCATCCCTTTTTTTAAAGATGAGCAAAAGCACTGATTGTTGGATTCCTGTTAAAATAACTTTTCAGCTTGTGTAAACCTTCTCTCGTGTAAATAAACACTGCCATTATAAAATGAATGTTTCCTTTCTGTGTCTGTGTAGGGTGGAGCAGAGGGAATAGGAGGGGCTTGCTTGCTTGTTTGTTTCTGAATTTCAGAACTCCAGAACTGCTCTTGCCCACTCATGAAGTGTACCAAATGAGATGGGAGATAAGTTGTCTTCAGCCCTGTTCTCCAAATTTTGGAATAATCGAGCCGTTGGGTGCATTGGGTGTTAATTTCTGTCTCAGGGCTTTTCTGGCCACCCTGACTGTAATCTGTTTCAAGTCGACAGTAATCTTTATGTAAGAGGCTTAGGAGTTTACCATGTTCTTTGATAGGTGACTGTTTCCTGAGCTGCATTCACTTTTGTAAAGCCCAGTTGTCTCTGCAGGCTTCATGGAGTTAGAAACAGAGCATACTGGCTTTAAAAAAGATACAACATTCCTCCAAAGATTAATTCAACTAGGAAGGGCTAATGCCATAACAATTGAAGTAAGGATGCACGTGTGCTCTCTGTTCTACATCCTGTTTTGATAACTTGTGTGTTTCATCACACAGGAAGGATTTTCCTTATGGAAAGCTTCTATTTTTAGAACTGTGTATGCTTTTGGTAGTTATTTGTTCAATGAGACAAGATTAATAAAATGTGCAGAACTGAGCTTTGCGCTTTCATGGTACAAATACCTGCCATTTTTTCATACTGCCGGACTATTTCTGGCCTGTCTGTACCACAGTGTTCATTAAAGACAAAAAAGGCAGCTATTAAGTAGAAAGAGAGGAAATGATAGTATAGACAGGCAGCTTTATCCAGCTTGTTACTGAGACCAAAGGTGAGCATTGTCTGCTGTGTATGCTGACGGAAACAGAAGGTTAATGCTGCTGACATAGGCTGGAAATGGAAGACAAAGAACTGCAAAAGTTAGGCTGTGGCTTGCCAGGGAGGACTAACCTTTCCTTATGAAGAGTAAGTTTTTAGTAAGAAAGCTTTCACCTTTGGGAATGTCTCTTTGATTTTAGGATACAATTTCCCTTCTTTAGGCTCCTCTAGTGCATTGTTTAGTGTACAACTAAGAGAGATCTCAGTCTGGGCCTCAGCACTTAGAAGGAGATGAAGTTCTCCCATCTGCATAGAGCTTTGCATTGTTTTATATACAGAGTATGATATGAGAAATGCAACATAAACCTGAGGTACTACGGACTACTTTTTGTTTTTGTAGTCAGGAGACGTGTTGCATCCAACATACAGTTCCAATACTGATTTCCCATGCTTTATTTTATACTTTAGAATGCTAAGTACGTGTAGTGCTATACCCCCAGCTTTTCTTAAACAGAGTAAATGTTTCTTAAGTGCCTTGTGTTCATATGCAGCCTCTCAGGATGAGATTCCTATGGTTAGAGGTGAGCTCTTGTAGCTTGCAGAACAGCTGCTGTATTTGCCCTTACGATAGTACACCTAGGAGGCTTGCTGTTTTGTGAAGTGCTTAAGGACAGCTGAACAATGAAGGGCACTGTGTAAAATCAAATTATTTTCCCTGTGCATGGTCACTGCTGTCCTTTTCCTTGCCTTTTTTTTTTTTAGACATGGAGTGAAAAGTTGTACCCATGTGAAAACCAAATAATGATTACAAATGTACCTGTGCTGAGCTATCAAGGGTAGGCCATAACTTATTAATTCGTACTTCATGTAAATTTTAGCAGTGTTCTTTAATTTCTATTTATGGAGTATGGTTATGAATCTCAGAAGCAAAAATAAATTTCTAAATCAGATAAGGTTTTATGCAAGGAAATAACAAATAGTACTTGGGAAAACTGAAGTGATCAGAGATGCCTAATACTACCATAAATTTCAAAATGTTGAAGTATTTCTTACATGTTAAGTATGTAAACAGATGACTGTCATGATGAAAGTAGTCTGGAGGAAAGTGTTCACAGTGTCCATGTTCATTCTCTGAAGATTTTTCCCAGGTGGGATATAAAGATGTGCTGTTACATGTAGCCTTGCTGCAAGAATGCACTGAGTGCCACTGACGTGGGTTTCAGAAATGAAGCATGATGAAAGAGCTGTAGAGAGAATGTCTGCCTGTAAGAGGATTAGAGGCATGGGTCGGAGAAATGAGGATATATTTTTCAGATCCCAGGAAAGAAAGTCTGAAATAAGCAATTTTTTGGTTTTATTTTGGCTTTTTTTTCACAGGCTAGGTCTTTGTTCTATTTAAAATTGGTTTCATGGTAGCAAGAAGCTAACTGTAGCAGTGTCCACTTCTCAATAGTTTTATGAAAAGAACTTTTTTATATCTGATACTAGTATCTCCTGGAAATGAGGACATGAAGAGAAACTTAATTTTTTTTTCTCCAGGAAATAAATCCATCTTAACTGTGTTTTTTTGGTGTTAAATATATAATACTCACATGTACATACTTCAAGATAAATTTTGATCTTGATTTCCTCTTTTTGGAGAGAAAGGAGACAGTACCTTTTTTCGCTGCTTGCTGTTGTGACAGTGGGGGTTCTTTTTACTTACGTAAATCGTTAGCTGCTGCTCAAAATAGTACCTTTTACTGGCATGGAATTCACACATCAATCCCCCCAGTCGAAAGTGGGGTTTGAGTTTTACTTAGGTGGAAATAATGTTCATTATTCTTTAAAGTGTGAAAATAAAAGGACTGTGAAAATAGGATGGTATTGTCCCTGTCAAGATGTTATTTTCATGCTGTTCGTAATAATGCATATCCTCTGAAAACCCTCAGAAGAATAGAAAGTCATTCTGAGGTATGTTTGGGAGAACTGTTCATAGATGTTATGTAAGATGTTACATCTTACCATAACTTTTCTGTGTTTAACACTTGTGAACTACAGCATAAAGCAGTCTTAAACTGATTGAAGTATTTCATGCTTCCCTTTGCTTTTACTGGGACTGAATCTTTTTAATGGCTTGTAGTTCAGTTTTTCCGGTGAAAAGGCAGACCCAGTGTTATGTCAGTAGGGTGCAAAGGGTTTGTTTTTTCTGCCCTTGCTGTAGTGTAAGGTGATGATCTATCAGGTTTGACAACATGGGTTCCACTCTCTGTGGACAGGAGTTCTGGGATTTAGAGAACAAATAGGAAAAAAGCTTGCTGGAAGAGAACAGAAAGACTCTAAGAGGTTCAGGCAATTAAAAATAATGAATAGAACTATAAAGAGGAGTGACTGAAATGCTTTAAAACACACCTAAGAAAAAGGGCAATACTTAACAATGCTGACTTCATGTGACTGGAGAGGTCAATAAGATGCACTTGCCAAGGAAGAAGAACATTTACCTACCACACAAAAGTTGTAATTGCATCCCCTAAGTGCTCAGAAATAATGCTTTAATCTTTGGCCACCTCAGTGGGGGAGGATAATGAAAAGCAGCAACTGTATGTATTGTTGAGTTGACCTCCTGGGAGTCTCTTGGGTTATGCAGATACGACCTGGGTGCTCAGCAGTGTTGCCTGACTGATGCGCCCACACAGTCTTTGATTTCTCACAGCTCGCTGTCAGTGCTGCATTCTCTTCCTGAAGCTACAGATGGAGTCTAGAGAGTAGACCAAAAAAAGCCAAGCTCACTGCAGTAGTTTATCACTTTGCAATTATTTGTCAGCTTTGGCTAATTAATTCTTCACTAATTCTTGTATCAGAAGTTTTAAAATGTTCTGGTGCTGTAGGCAGAATTCAAGTAGTGCTGCATGTTTTTTTAAAATTTTCATTCTAGATCTGCTAAGTTACAACTGAGTCGGTCTTGTCAGTCAGTATGCTAAGTCAGTGTGTAAGATTTTTGTTGATGATTTGCTCTACTTGCAAGGGTCAAAAATGGGTTTCTCTTCATAAGGGAAAATGCAGAAGCCAAAATTAATTTCACTATTCTATGTGTGAAGAGTATTTGTTATGTGCCAGAGCACTGCTGCCCTTCAGCTTTTTTCCCTAAGAATATCCTCATAAAATTTGTAGATTCTTTACAGATGTCACCAAGTTTAATACTAACTTTTTTGTTCATTATCTTTGGAAGAAAAATACTTGCATTACTCAGGTGTTACAGCACGTATGCAAATTTCTGTGTTCAGTTGCACACCTAGTGGCTTGCTTCTGTGTATGTAGTAATACTTGCCTGGAAACTAAGGGGTTTTTTTTCAGACCTGAAAATCTGGTTTTCTGTGCAGCGTCCAGTTCTAATAGATCACTAGATGGTCCTGCAAACTTCTCTTTTGGGATGAAGAGAGTAAGCGTAGTCACTGAAATGGTTGCACTTCGTGGCTGTTATTAGTCTTGTGCTCATTTATTGGTGTGTGTACGAGGATAGGGATATTGGAATGTTATGAAACTGGTTGGTCTACTATGTAATCTGTCTGCTGCTGTTATACCAACTACAAGTTTGGGGATTTTCTTAAGCATTTTGTATTTCAGCATTTTAAATATGCTGAAGAGTAAACATCTGCCTGGAGTCAAAAGCTTTATGTTGGAGTACAAAGAATTAACTTTAAATTCTTCTTCTTCATAGTGGGCTTGGGCATACCTCGTGGGCTTGGGCAGGCCAGGTCATCTTTATTCTACCTGTAAAGTGGGTAGAAAAGTTTCTTTTCTGAGTGGTCTGATTTCTAATAGAGACCTCCCCCAGCATTGAGATGGGAACTCCTTCCAGTGTCTAGGAAAACGTAAGATGCATTCCGCTTTGTTTACAGTGAGGAGTGGGTTATACTGACACGCTTTCTGCAGGATTTGATGAAGATGCAGGCTTTGCTAGTCAGACTGGTCTGCCCAAGGGTTATCTGATGGCATAAGTATCTCAAGAGTGAAAAAAGCATCAGTGGTCATGAAAGTTCAAGATGTAAATTAGCATCTTGTCCTTGTGAGTTCTTCAGGAAACTAGACTCAATTTTTAAGCAGGCCTTTGAGTCCCCTAATGGGCCTGTTCATGGGCTTTTTGGAGTGCAGAAATGCCAGATTCAAAGTATAACTCCTGACCACCTGGGAGTTCTGAGCATTTTAACTTTAAATCATAGGAGACCTGGGAACAAGGCTGGTTTAAAAGTCAAAGTAAAAATATCCTGCTACTTAAAAATATATGGTGTAGTAAAAAATCACATTGAACTGAGTGGGAACCTGCTCTCCTTGGAGAGCTGGGATGAGAGGGAAGGTACAGTCAGCTGAGGACAAAATTCCCCTGACAGCTGTTAAATTCACTTTTTACCTCATACTGCCTTGCTTTAACTAGATTCCTTGTATGTGATGATTTGGGAAGCAAGAGCTTTCTGACTGATAAACCACACAAACCTCTCTCTCACTTTTTGTGATAGTATTGTTTATGTTACAGTAATGTTGTGGGCATTTGTGGCTTAAAAACATTAAAGATCAAAGAAGTCTGATTACTAACAAATGTCTCTCTGGCCCAGTAGGTTGGCAGCACAAAGCTTCTAAGTGTTCAGGAGTTTTGGGATCCTGTCAAAGAAAGTTTCTGTTGCTGTGTGTATGTCGAAGGGAAATCCTGCAAGAGAAAATAGTCAGGATAATTGTGAAGTGTGTATGAAAGTTGTAGCGAGTCATGCAACTGGGAGAACAAGAAGGGAGAACAAGGGGACTCAAATGTGGGCAAGGAAATGGCATCTCCTGTCCCAACACAAGAAGAGATTGGAGATGTGTTTCTGTGGACCTGAGTGTCACTGGAAGCTCTTTGTCCCTTATTTACAAGCCCTGCAAAGGTGTTCCTCCCTGATTACTGATCTGCTTTGTAAAATCTGCTCTCGGATTCACTTAGCACTTTATTTTGAGCTGGAATGGTTCGAGATACCTCCAACTGAAATGCAAATTGGCCTTAGATGTCTCTCTTCAATTCACACTTCTTGGAAGAAGTGACACAGTTCTTGAAAATATCATAATGATATTTCTGTGACATACAGGCTCTTTGTTGCATACATAGTATAGCTGATCTGAATCATACCAATATCCTTATGGTCTGCCCGAAAGTGTAACGTATGCAAGTTGCACAGCACGTGATATTTTTCACTGAATGTGTGATCTGGTGATCTCATGTAGAAGAAATTTTTTCAGAGAAGGGGGAGAAAGAGAGATGCGAAGTGGGATGGGGGGTATGTCCTTTTCTGAGAAGGGACCAAGCAAGCTGTAGCAGTTAGTGAACATATGCACAGCAGCTCCTAAAACTTCAGGATTTCTTCCTTTTAACTGAAAAGCCTAATCCATTTCTAAATATAAGTTTATTAAAATAAGTTTAGCAGAAATGGTTTCTTTATGATGATTAGTTGCATAGTGAATAGATGTAGCTGACTCATTTCCAGTTCTCTTTGGGTTTTGCTTTCTGAATTTTTAAATTATATATTTTCCTATTTAAAAATGCCTATTTTTAAATTACTCATTTGAAAACCATGTTTCACTGAAGTATTCTGACCCATTGAATGATACAGAGTATTCATAAAAATGAAGTGCTCATTCTGTATAACATCTAGGAAGCTGTTTTTTCTGATTTTAAAAATGCTATGTTCCAGAATATGAATAATGAAAGAACCTAATTTTGCAGCCATAACCATTTTCTGCATCTATTAGAACTTGTAATTATGATCAGACAGCATTGTAGCAGGTACAGCAAAATGTACATAGCACCTCAAAGACCTAACACTCGTAAGCATAAGAAAAAGGTAAGATATGGTAGAAGAATTAAATGCTATTCCTGGTGTGCGACGGAGAGAACTTGAGGAGCAGTGAGCACCAGTTTGTTACTCAGGGGCAGTGGCTGGTGTGTGAGAGAGGTGAGCTCTATCCAGACCCTGACCCCTCAACTTGCATACTGCAGTGTCGTGGTGCTGTTGTTTGACAGTGTGTGTTACCTGGAGGAGAGGGGCTGCTTGTAACACAAAACAGCCATGGAAGCAGGATAAATTTACATACCTTAAATAGTAAAAATGTAGGATACTGGGACCTTAAATGCATGCTGTTGTAGCTTAATGTCTTGCTGATCTACATACCGCACATTGCAGGGGTCCAGAAAAGGAAGCCTTGTGTTCACAGAGGAGGTAAAAGTGCAACTCACCTTGAGGAAGTTCTTTTCCCCAGAACTAAACCCTATCTATTGTGTCCTTTTGTCAGCTGAATCCTGGAGCTTTCAGGAATGACACCAACCTTCATGTATTTCTCTTAACATGTGACCAAACCGAAGAGTTTGTGAGTGAAGAGTCACTGCCTTCCAGGGATTAAGCTAGCATCATTTAAATTGTTTTTGCAAACCCTTTGAGCTGGCTTGGAGGTTACTGACCTACCTAGCCTGTGTTACTGTAAAATACTTCTACAGCACTGACAGAGAACTCTCACCTCACACATGGTGGCAGGGGTAGGAAGTTAAAATCTTTTATTACATGAAGAAACTTCTGCACATAATGCAGACCTGCTTGTAGTCCTTTCCTTCTTCTAACTTCAAATCTTGTATGTTAATGAAAGTATAAACTAGAGGCAATTCCTTTAGCAGGGTGGCTGAAAATATTTGTATGATGAGACTGTAGCCATCCAAGTTGAACTGTTCATACAGTCCCAATAAGTAACTGTATTTGTTAGCAGTTTTCCATTAATAAGATGTTCTGGTATAGGAGTCTGTGTATTTGGCTTTTTATTCAAGCTGATGATGTTTGTTTCAGTAGAAGTGTGGTGTTTCGACCATATGCTCAAATGTTAACATGTTTAATGCCAGCAGCAGACTATTTACATTAAAGGACATGGAGCCAAGTTAAACTCAAGTTGCAACTTTATTAACTGAATTACAGTATTACTAGCAAAAAACAGCTGCGATAATCAATTGAGTATATCTTGCTTTTTTTTCCTCTCTAATTTTTCAAATGGGCTGAGGCAGCTCTGCCCTTTTTAGAAGTTGTGCTCTAATCACTACTTTAAGCCCTCGTGCAGCAGTGTAGAGAGGGAATGCCAAGAGAGATTCTGCTGGAACCTGAAGTTCCTGAGAGGGAGGGATGGGAAGGTGAGTATACCCAGAACTTTATTCCATCCTCCCTCTCTCTTGTCAGGGTACTAGAAAATGTTTTGTGTCTTTTCTTTGACAATGCACAATTTACCTATGTTAAATTAAGCAGTAGTTCTGGAAGAGAGATTTTATGGGTAAGATTGAGGCAATTGAGTAGCCCGTCCCCAAAAGGCTGTTGATGCACAATTGTAGCAAATGCCTCATGAGCTTTCCACCTCTCAGATCAGGCTTTCAAAGTTTTATAGCTTTGATTGTGTAACTGAAGCAAGGGCATTTTGATAGAAATGTCTATCAGAGGGGTAACCAGACTAAACAAGTCAGCAGATTTGAGGAAGTGGTAACTGAGCAAAGCATGGCGTGAACAGTTAGTGATGGACATCTCTTCTGCTCTGTTGCAGCCAGAGGAAATGGTCTGTTCAGAGATAGTGTCAGAACTGGAACTGCAATGCAGGAATAAAATCTCTGTACTTGGTTTTAAACAGTGAGGAACAGGGCGTTACTTAGTGGGTCACAGCTAGTGGTAGGATGACGTGACCGTGAAGTGCAGAATTTGAATGAGCATTCAGCCTTCAAAAAAACACCAAAACCCAACTCCTAACAACAGCCTCAAACTCTGGATGATCATTAAGCCAGTTTGGAAAGAGGATCAGAAAAGTCTTTCTTTTTACAGTTCCCCTTTCCATCTGAAAAAGAGAACCATCTGAGGAAGGCAGAAAGGAGAAGTTCAACGGAACTTTTATGGTTTGTTTGTTGGCAAACACTAGGCCATTTTTTTTCTTTCTTTTTTTTCTGCCTCCCTTTTCCCCCTCCAAAGTTGTTAATTCTAGTTAGGCCCATGTCAGATGTTCTTGGAGAGGGCTGACAAGGACCTAGCATCATAGTATGACCCAGCCACAAGTGACTTCTGCAAAAGATGGACCTTTGGCATCCCATGTGTATTTTGTATTAAATATGTCTGCCTTCAGAGGCATCCGGACTGTTTTTGAGCTAAGAAGGCAGCAGAAGAGCTGCACAGTGGAGAATGAAAAGCTGAGGAATTTACACAGAGAAAAAGTCAATCAGTAGAGCTCTAGAGAGTTTTCTCTGTGCTGAGCTGATGCTTCTGAGACTGGGGATAGGGAGTGTGCAGGCAAGCTGAGGGCTTGTGCGCTACTTTTTGGAGAACACAGATTTGTAGGAAGTGTTGGAACTGGAGCTGTCTGGGTGCTGAAGGTGAGAGAAGGTGATACATATGAAAACTGGTTTTCATATATGTGAGAGACTAGAATTGAAAGAAGTAGATTTTTGTGGGGGATTTTTTTTCCCACCTGGTGCATGACTGTTCTGATTTTATACTTGTGAGCGGGAGTGAATGAAAGAGGCCCCTTTTGCCCGGGTTGGTGTCTCAGAGCCCATCGTCTTTCCTGTATCTTTCACAAAACCCTGTGACACGCACTGGCCACAGCAGCTTGTTTCTCATTCTGAGAACATGGTCAGACTGCGGTGAGGGGTTAGAGAGGTGGTAGCCTCAACTTCTCCAGTTATTTTAGGCCCCAGCCACTTCTGAAAGAAGGATGATCTTAGGGGGAACAGTTGATTCATTCACTTCTTAAAAGCCGTCAAGCTTTCAATCTCTTGTGTCATTTTCCTCGTTACAGTGTCTTAAGAAAAGATCCTGTAGGATGCAGGCACTGACCCAGGAAGAAAAAGGGTAGATGGAAATGTCAGGTGGAACAGAAGCAGTACTTCCATGTTCGCAGAAACCTTTGATCATGCACTCACCATGGTTTTTCAAGTTTTTGTTAATGGCTTTTTTTAACCGCCCTGTATCCAGTGACTTGGTCCAATTCCTTGTATCGAGTTAGAACAGACAGTGGTTTATTTCATTAAGGTGATCACTTGTGGAAGTTGGTTGGAGAGCATAGTTCAGTGGTGCAGGCAAATGAAAAGAAATATGTTTGGGGGAGGGAGCTGCATAAATATTAAGTCAAAATTAAAACTATCAGAAACAAACAGTGGGCTCAAGTCTGAGGTAATTTTCCCTCTGGATTCCAGACCCCAAATATGAAGTGTGCTTTGTGAAACTGAAGACTTACTACAGATGTTGATTTCTATACGTGATTTAGTGGTTTCAGCAAGTGGCAGATTTACAGCATCAGGACTTTCAAGTTTTATTGCAGACTGAGTCATTTAGTGACCTTTGGGTGACTCTGGGTTAAACACCTACATGGGGGGGTTGGCCTTGGGCAGGGAGGAATGAATGGCAGCCGGGCGCAGGGCCGGGCACAGGGCAGAGGGCAGAGCCGGCCGTGCCCGCGCTCGTGGCCGCCTGCAGCGGGGCGGCTGAGCCGCTGCGTCCCGGGCAGCCCTCGCCCCTCCCGGCCTCGCTCGTGCTTGCCTGGCAGAAGGGGCCGAGGCAGCAAGCACAGACCTTCTCCTCCTCGCTGCCTGCGCAGGGACGGCGACAGGAAAGGGGAAGTGGTGCGGGGTGTCAGCTCCGAGGAGGGCTTTTCTGGGAGCACGCTGCTTCCTATGGAGGTGTGCATGGAGATGGGAGTTGCTGTCGTTGCTTTTTCTTTCTCCCACCCCCATGCAGGACTATGCAGGACTAGGTCGATGAAGTTTGCTTTCTTGATGTTTAAATGAGTTTGAGGCAAATGGTGCAATACCCTGAGAAGAAAAATGCCATTGGAACCTATAGGAGACTTTCATGAGGTATGGAAGGAAGGAAGGTGAGGTGAGGGAAAGCAAATGACAGCTCCATCCAGATTAGCTTCCAAGTTAATGCCACATGGCAGTCAGATGACTGAGCACAGCTGCATGGTCACATTATTCATACCCTCACTAAGTAATTTGTTGGTTACTTCAGAAGGACGAGTCAGGGAAGGGGAAAGCAGAGGGACTGCTGGGACCCACTGTCATGTGGCACGGGAGAATCTCTGGTGCTGTACTTCATGCTGGGTAGTGAAAACAGTGAACAATGAAATAAAGACCTTTGTGCACAAAGCCCAATTGTGTGAAAACCCAGGCATAGAGGGCAGCAAAAGAAACCTTGTCCAAACGAGTAAACACTCAAAGATTGTTAACTTCCACCTTTGGTGTTGACTTTTTTCACACAAAGAGATGTGGTGGCAGGTCTGGGGCTGCTGGCAGGCACAGGAGGAAGTATTGAGCTGCATGGGCAGTATTTACTGTCCCTATTTCCTGCACAGAAACAACTGTGGGCGGGTCTGGTTTTAGTGCATATCTCTTCCAAGTGGCTTTGCACATCATGCACGGTGTGGAAACCACGGGTTGGGAAGTCCTGACCTAGATGAAGGGAACAGTGAATTACTGCTCTCAGCCAGTTTGGAACTACAGTGCCACACGTGAATGCTGCTTCCAAAAGGAGTTGTTACCCTTTAGGTGCAGCAAGCCAGTAGTGGTGCTCCTTGTGTGATCATTCGCAGGACTGCTGAATCACACAGATCTGATTTGTATTCTCTAAACTTAGTCCAACACTTAATGCAGGAATCAGGTAGAGGAGGTAGAAGCAGACAGGGTAGTGGCTAGTTTAGTTCTGTTGCTGTAATTCTCTGGCTTCATGGAACGCATCAGAAAAGGATGTGAGAGGCACGTAGGGCTTGTTGTGATGGAGCAGCTCCTGGAGAAAGTGGTGAATTTGAAAGCCACGGAGCAGTTGAGACATTGGCATCGCTTCCTGTAATTACAAGGAGAGACAAAACTGGAATAAGGGGTTAGACCCTGGCTAAAGGCAGGTTCTGTGAGGCAGAGGATATCCTCAAGGGATGTTGCTCTGCTGGTGGCTGTGGCCACTTCTGTGGAAGGGCAGGAGTGAGAGGCTCTTCACTACTGGCTGCATAAGATTTCTCTGCCGTTCTGGAAATGCTCCAAATTTTCAGTACCTTTTGCTGAATGTATATAAAAACCAGCCTTGTTTATTTCATGAGGCTATTATGATATGTCTACCCTGCTGTTTTTCATGAAAGACTGCTATGCTTTGGTAAAAGAGGAATGGGATTTTATGAATTTGAAAGATCTCAAGTTGGTTGTGAGCTCTGCATTTTTTTCTTCTTTCGTGAAAAACACACACCAAACAAGCCTCCTCAAAACACCAACTATGTTAAAAACAAAGGTTATTTTCTCATTGGGGAATTTTGAAATGTTCAGACCAAGCAGCTGTTTTTTCAGCTGTTGCAGGTATTAAACAACAGCAAGAAAATCCTGTGCTACGACCTGTCACAGGAAATAATCCTTTCTTGATCATGCTGAACAGCTGGGTTCATTGCTTCTCCTGCAATAGTAATATTCAACTTCTCGACTTGTTACCTGCACAATGACTCGTCAAAATTTTAAGCCAATGGTATAAAATACGAAATAATGAAATTGCAGATGTTTAAGTGCGTCCTTGGGATTCATAAATTATGGGAGCTATAGTGAATTGTTAAGAATGAATTGGGTGTTTGGAAGTGAGCGACTTTGAAGATACTTTTCCTTTTTAAAAAATGCTAAATGTTTTTGACCTTTCTCCCCGTTGCAACGCAAGTGACCACCTAATAACACCACTTCAATTTTGTTGCTTTTTTGTGATAATAAATAACATTTACTTTCCATGGTGATACTTTAATTATGCAAATCAAATTCTCACTAATGGCTTTTTTTCAGACCCCATAAATCTGGAGTGTAATTTGTTTTTTACTAAATAAGTCAGGGGAAATGCAGCACTGACAAAGGTGGGCAGATGCATTTTGGATCCTCTGTTTAACTACATCTATGCTGTGTATTCATTTAGGAAAAAAACCCAAAAGCCAAAAAGCCCAGAAAACTGGTGGTGTCTATAAATGTTCAGAAGTGGAAATCATTATTGGAATTACTGTGGTTTCTGTTATTATTGTCAATAAGGGAACTGTTGCCAATTTATTCCACTTAACAAATATCAGTGGAACCAATCCTGAAACATATTACGTTGGGAATATCCTGTAGGCTTCGTTTACTTGGAGACCAACATTTATTTCTGGCTTCAATCTGCTTATTGCTTAGATTAAAATCTGCTTTGCATGGTCAACATGGTTAAAAGCAAGAAGATTGCCTTCTGACTCCTGCATTATCAACATAAGAATAATTGCAATCACAAATAAAAAGGCAGGAAATAACTTGCATTACTTGAAAAAGAACACACAGCTTTCATGTACACAGATTTTTAAAGTTAACAGTTACTTTCCCTTCTCTTTCTCCTGTTTTCACATCAAAACAGAATCCTATCCCTAAAAAGCACTAAAAACTCAGGAACAAGCAAACCACCCCAAAAGCTGAGAAGCAGGCAGTGATCAGTAATTGCTGGTACAAATAAAAATGGACTTCTGCTGTGTCATTTCTAGAATCATATTTAAGAATGGTAACAGTGATTGAATGGTTGCTGCAGTACAGAAATAAAAGCGCAGGAATGTACTGAGGCAGAGCTGCCTGAGCCAGACAGAACAGAAATACAGTGCACTGCAGATAGGTTTGAATTCAGTATGTAGCAATATAAAGTAATTTCTGTACGCCAGCCAAGGTAATTTCAGCTGGATGAGATTCTAGAAGATAATATTAGAAATGGAGGGTCATGAGGAGGGGACTCGGGAGGAGTGCAGTGCTTAGCACCATCCTGTGTATGTTGAGGGTCCTGTGACAGCCACAAAAGGTGCATTTGAACAGAGAAAATTAGATGTTCTCCATACTTTGCTTATACTTTACCATCTTTTTGGCAGTCTAAGATTTATAAAGAAGATTAGGGTGTAAGAGCATGAGACACCTTAAAGAATCAGTAGGTGAATACCAGTTCTTTGAAGATAAGCACAGTCTGTCTCAGAGGCCCTGTTGATTATCCAACAGCAATTTGATCTGGTGCTCTGTTGGTTCAGTGATTTGACTCACAGTGTTGGCATTGTTATTTAGGGTGTTTTATGTAAACCAGTAGGAGCTGGTTTATCCTGTTTAGAGTGTAAGCTAGTTCTCCCATTCCCCCAGCAGAACCTCACAGTTCCATTACAGTGAGTGCTCTCCTCATTTGTCTCTGAACTCTTAACTGTGATCACAAACAAAGCAGCTGACATGAGGTTGTCAGACTTTTCTTAACACAAGAGGAGATGCTGCCTTGCCTGGCTTTGAATAGTTGTTCCCCATTATCTTCAGAAATGAAATCTTTTTAGAAATGGACAGCAGTATTTGAAGAACCATCACTGTACCAGTGTTTCTCAGGCTGCAATCCTGGATTGCTGGTCGGCCATAAAACATGGGAAATTATGGGCATATTATTAGCAGATATACAGTTTTAGCATTGTTTCTTTTTGGGAAATTTTAATAAGTAACAGGGAAGCAAGCATGGCCTTGGATATTGTTTGTTTAATTTTCTGAATGAACAGATAGTCCTATGGTTTATTTATGTCTGGGTTGTTGAGAAGCACTGTGCTTGGGCTCTGTTCTGGTGGGCCTGATTATCATGGACATGAGATGCCATCTGTCCTGCCTCTGATCTGGAGCATGGAAGTCACAAGCACTGGTGTGCAGGAAGAACTAGTACAGCTCCTATTGCAGCCCACTTGTGGCCATCTAAACTTGGAAACTATATGATCCTTGGTTTTCATACATAAATCCCTGGACTTGGACAGTCCTGCTATTGCCATTCTGAGAAACACCTCTGTTTTTTTCTTCATGGCTAAGTGCGGTGGCACAGCTGTGTCACCTGAGCCGTAGACAGGCTGCTCTCCCTGCAGTGCTCCATCCAAGCAGCTCCAGACGGGTCATTTTACACAATGGCTCAGAGTGTTCAGTTCTCCAATTTCTGAGGAAATTCAGCCTTTGCGAAACTGAACAGATGGATCTGAGTTCCAGCATGTAGACGCGGAACTATGTTTTATTCCCACATCCTGAATGAGTGCTGTAACCGCTAAGGAAGGGCAAGGAAACTGCTGCTTCCTCTGCTCATGCTGTGTAGTAGAGATGTTGCCCTTCCTCATGAGAGCAAAGGGGTAGGCAGGGCAGAGCTCAGCATGCTGAGCTGCAGATGAAAAGCAGGGCCTCCTGTTGCCCTGCATGAACAGCCTGAGCCCCGTGAAGAGGGGGGTTTTAAGGAGCTTCTCCCTCCTCGGTGTTCCCTGGTGCTGGTTGAACCGGCTCACGGTGCAGAGAGCAGTTTGCATGGATTGGGCTCTTTCCTACACATTGCGTGGGGAACTTACTTGCTGAAATCACAACTGTTGCTTCTGCTGCAAAATCTGGAGACCACAATAGTTTTATGTCCTTTTGTGTAGCCCTGCTGTGCCAAAAACCTAGGTCCACAAATAGCTTAACAGCTTGTTCCTTAGGGGACATTAACACCACAATACTCTGGAAGTATGGGCTTGTACAGAGGAAAAGTAGCGTTTGGCACTGCTTTCTTCCCAAACCTTCCTCCCAGCAGGCTGCATGTTAAATATACATGAACTCCCCTAATAACTACACAATTATGACAGTTGAAATAGAATTAGAGGAGCTACCATAAAGCCCAGACCCCATGTCCCACCTTCACCGCAGGCTGCTGGCAGAGCACCTGTCAGTTGTGATTTGCATCTGTGCGATTGTTTTCTTCTGAAAAAAAAAACCAAACCAAAAAAAGCAGGCTTTAACTTCCAGCCAGTTACCCTGAAAAGCTTATCAGTCACAGCAACAGCTGTGAGGCATAGCCAGGAGAGCTTCTAATGTGTGCATCACCATGCTCTTAAAAGCACAGGTGACACAGCACTGACGATCAGTTCCTTGCATCTCGTTGCACTTCTGCTGCCTGTGGGATGTCTACCAGCTGCTACCAAAAAGAAATCCAGCTGTACCATATCCAAAGTCTGCACTGGTATTTCTGTCAATCAGTTTCTTGACAGAGTACACAATAAAATAGTCGTACAAGAAAAAAACAGTCTGCTTTCTCTAGAAAGCGCTAAGCTGCCTGGGATGATCTAACACACAGTCCTGTGATATATGCATTAGCATCATTCAAGAACAGATGGCATCTTTCTCTTGAATAAGCAACATGCTTGGCAGGAGAAATAAGAAAAAGTACCTTCCAAATACCTGGTATAACACATTGGCATTTTCAAAGGTTGATTTGGACTGTCAGCATTTGTTCTGGTAGCCCTAACTCTGAAATTTCAGTATATTGTATTCATACAATAATAGGCTTTAGGTGGATCCCTTCTTTCTAAGCTAAGACCAAGCACCAAGGCAGTTGCAGTTTAAAGATAATAATGTCTTTAGCTAGATAAGCCCAAGACTGCAATTTTTAAAAAATGTAGCTGTAACCCATTTGTTGCAAATGATGACTTTCTGTGTTTGCACTGCTGTGACTGTGCCCGTTCCTGATGTGGGCTCATTAATAGATTATTTCCTTGTTAGCTGTAGGTAAAGCTTTGACCTAGAGCTGATTAGGGAAAAGAACTTCTGTATCTATTATCTTTTCTCTCTCATAATTAGTATAATTATGCTTCTGTGCCCCAGACAGCAGTCTCTGACAGTCTGCTGTGGAGCCACAGAAACCGTCTGGACTAGCAGAATGGGAGTTTGCTGTTAAGCAAGGGATAGCTGGGTTCTGTAGTGTCAGGGAAAAGCTGAATTATAGCATTACACAGAAAGTAACCAAACCAGCAGAGGGATTTCCCTTCCTCCCCACCCAGTTAAATCCACTTAACCATGAGGAATGCAAAAAGCAGGTTTTGTCATTTCCACTTTTTAAAAGATAAACTGGCACACCTGTGAGACAGAATCAGTCAAGGGCACAGTATTTCAGTTTATAGGTGAAAATGACAGGCATTGTTGAGGAGAAGAGCACTCAGCTGAAACTGCTCTGGTTTTGACACAGTACTGCAGCGTTTTAGTGATGTGCTCACCTGCTCTCCCTTAGCTGATTGAGAGTGTTTGCAGCTGGGCAGAGTGGGTGTGATTGGGACCAGTCCAGCACTGGGCTGGGGGCTGCTCTCCAGCAGTGAGGGGAGGGTTTTCCCAGGGTGCACTTGCTGCCTCTTAAGTGAGGTTACAAAATAAGAGCAAAGGAGGGGAGGGTCTCTTTCCAAGGTAGACCATGGTAGCTTGTAGGGGAAAACAAGTTAAGAAGGTGAGTTTAGTTTAATACCTACTGCTGGTGTGTGTGGAAGGCATTGAGCACTGTAACTGGCAAGAAATCTTGAAGCTTAAAATTTGAAGGATTTTAAGAGTGTGTTGGAGAGCAGTAACAATTGTCTTTTCTGTTGCCTCTTACCCTTCCCACCGTGTTTGCACCTCAGAGTACGTGTTACTCTTCCTTGTAGTGTAACTGCTCTGACAGGATTTAGCAGGACTTGTTCGTTATGGCCCTCTCAGGTATCATTGTTCAGGTGCTGTGGAAGTGTAATTCCCGTTGTGAAATGGCAGCTGTGGCTGAAATGCAAAGCTCAGTAGAAGGAGAAAGGAGATTATGGTAGTAGGTAATTGTGAGGAGGCAGCAGTTTAACCCCGTTCTTGGGCTCAGGGCTTGGAGTCCCTCACCTTGTGCCTTACAGTGGAGTTTTCCAGTGAGGTGGAAACCATTGGTTATTCAGTGGGAGCAGCCTTCATCCAGCTTTTTGAATTAATCTTGCAATCTGAGAGATTTGTAGTCTGAGTGCCTATATCTGAAGTGAAGAGGGAGGCTCTAGTGTTTCATGCTCTTCTCCATACAATGACAAATGCATGAGTAGCCACTGCAAGAGAGGAGAGAGCTCAGGCTCTGGAATACTGTTAGCTTAAGTGTTAAGATGCTTTCTTGGGAACCAAGAATTACAAAATTGGTTCCCTTTCAGAATGGAAATGGTTTAAGGCCTAATCTACCACATCTTAACTAAATGCCAAATTAGTTGTGGTCTAAAAGCAATGACTCCTGCCTTTAAAGTAGGGCTAGAGGTGTTTTCTTTTAATCAGAGGATGTGCATCATAGACCAGTGATGCTGCTCCTTCGTAAAGACCTGAAGGTCCCAGGGAGGCTGTAGGAGCTTCTGCCAGGGAGCTTGGGCTCTGCCCCTTGCCTGCATCTCCCGAGGAGCCTGATTGTCTTTGGACTTTGGGTAAGCTCAGTGATGGTGTTGACACAGTCCCAAGTTGCCCTCAAGGCCTAGTGTTTGGTTAGACCCTGCAATGCCACCTGTGGAGCTGCTGGAGTCCCACTGTGGCTGAATTCCTTGCTGTTAGCCCTCAGCACTGGCAGAAAAGAAACCAATGAAACATGTGAAACTACTTTGTGTAATAAAGCACCTGGTAACTGACAAGGGATAGTTGGATTTTATTTTTTTGGTTGACTGGTTTTACTACATGACTTCTGAAAACAAAATTTAAAAAACCCCATTAAATAAAAACATAACCTCGTTGGAAAATGACAAAACCGCTCTGGGTTGTGCTGTGGCGTAACTACCCATGTTCTTTCTGTGCTCCACATGTGATAAAATAGCCTGGGAGAGGGTCTGTAATATTGTCCCAGGCTCCTTGCCTGGAGGTGTTCCATGAGCAAACCCAAGGATGGGCTGTGATGAGGGGTGTGTCACCTGTTCTGGTTTGGTGGGTGAGGGAATGAGTGTGAGGCTGTGATTAAGGCCCTTGTGATGGGCTGTGAGAAAGTGAAAAGCTTGTCTGTGTTGTCACTGGAAATTGAAAGGGACTTTTGTGATGTCTGGGCAAGTCTGCTCCTGCATTTAACCATTTTCAGGCTGTGATTAAATGCTCTTACAGCTAATGATTGTCTGATTTTTTTTTTTTTTTTTTAATACAGCATTGGTAAGACTGTTTTGTTGGTGTAATAACACATTTTGGAAGTTAATACATGATTGAGCACAAGAGCTCGTGTGTTTAAATTAGGTTAGTGTCTTGGGGCCCAAGCAAACCGGTAAAACCGCCTGTCAAGAGGAACGATGCCATTGAATCCTGGGTTACCAAAGAGAAATCTGAGATGCTGCCTGCATGTGGAAATGTTTCAGGCTTCAGCTAGATCTTTACCAACTTTGATACTGAGTTCCAGTTAAGAAGCGTGAATTAGTTTATTAACTGGCCACTACTGACCTTTCTCTCTGTCTGCTCACACTGCTAGTGCTTTCTGTGCCTTACAGAAGGAATCACAGCTCAGGCTCTCTTCCTGTGGAGCTTTCAAGCATTTGCTTCGCAGGGTGGAACCTGTCCCTTCAGCTGGCGAGGAGAGCACTGTGTTAGAAGTGTAATTACTGAAACGGAGACAGCTCCCAGGTGGGCAGGGTGGAGACCGGGAGCGCTCGTTCGCGGTGCCATGTCCTCGTTCCGGTGGGGACAAGCCCAGCGTGGGCAAGACTGGCACAGAGCAGCCGGAGGAACCTGGTGATCTTACACTGTTTACACAACTTACTGCCAGTTGACCAAACAAATAAATAAACTTGCCTGCTGACTGGATCCAGAATGAGTCAGGCCATTTTACAAGAGGTCTGTTTGCGCTACAGAAGTGGAGGTGTTTTCTTCTTGTGAAAGACATTGAAAAAGAGTGAGACTGACTTGCTTCTACTGTGTGAGGAAGTTCTGGCATTTGCTCCTTGGGTTTCCTTACCTCCTGTTTGCTAACATTAGAGTGTATTACTTTTTTCCTAGACTTTCTGAATATAATTTATTTTTTATTAGCTATCCAGTCATCATGCCATCTTCCAGCCCAAGGGAATTAGTCATCCCTTTTAACTTTCCATTTTAACTTTCTCATTTAAGATGTCTTAAAATCAAAAATTTTAAGTGTGGGTGTGGCTCCCATGTGAGAGTACTTGAAGAGAGTGTTGTTCACTGACTTTTCCTTTCAAAGTATCCAAAGAGAGTGGCTTTATTGTTCATATTTTTTGTTTCTCTTAAAACAGAAGATGTGAAAGGGTCACAATGCACATCAATGAATTTTGAGTCCTACAGTGCATCTTGGTTTAGATCCCATTCCCTGCCACTTTGTGAAAAAAGCTTTTTTATTAATTTTCTTACAGGTTACAAGTATTCGTTTTATAATACTGGTTTCTGTAGGCATAGTAAACAGGTTATTGAGTTGCTGTAAAGGGGGCTAGAGGGGATTAAAAAAAAAGGAGATGAGGGGAATAAAGAGAGCTCATAGGTATGATTCTTCTGGAAACTCTGACTGACAAGCACCAAGAGATGGGAATTTCAGTGGCTGCAAAACCTGGTATGATGTTCCCTTCTAGAGTCCTATGTGAGCTGATAGCTGAAGTCTTTTGATGGTTGAATGGTTGAAGTCTTTTGTTCATTTCCTGGGATTAATATCGATGGCCATAGTATTAAAGATCCATGGCAGGAAAATGTCATGAAGGCATAAGCAGATCTGGGCACTTTTTGACTGATTGACAGTAGTGCACAAGGTACAATTTATTAAAATATTCCACTGTGAACAGAAATAGCACAATGAAGAATAGAATTCACCTAATAGTTCTCAGAATGGCTTTTTATTTTTGCTCTTAAAATTTCTTTGCCAGCTGATGCTGTTGAGTCAGAGTGGTGAGCCTGGTAGAAGAGGGGACAGCTCTGAAAGGCTTCTGCAAAGCTGCAGTCACAGTGCAGTGAGGTTTAAAGGCCTGAGACTATCGAGGGATGAGGAAGGCAGGATTTCTTAGTAGATGTAAGAGATCTTGTAACTGTTGCATAAAAGTCTGGGTGTCCCAAGCAGAAGTAACAGCCTGGGAAATGGTGTTTACTAAAGACCCTCCTTCTCTGTTAGGAGAAATCAGTTTCTAACCTTCTGGGCAAATAGAGCTCTTCAGCACCTGAAAGTGGATGCAAAGAAGGAAATCTTCAAATCCCTGGAGGAATTTGTGAGCTGCAGAAGCTCCCAGGGCCCTGCTTAGATCTGAGAGTTTTTTGCAGTTCTTATTGACATCCTGGTAGTCCCGTGCTGCAGCTCTGAAAACGGAATTCTGGCTGCCGGGGTCGATTTCTCTGCCATTCCCATGAATGCACTTTACACCGAGCTCGGTTCCCGGGGGCTGCTCCGTAGACAGTGCTGTCTGGTCATGGTTTGTGTTCAGGTCCGTGCTTATGACGCCCACGGAGAAACTGGACACTCAGTAGGTTGCCTTTGCACTGTAAGTGATCCTCTTTGTCTCGGCCTGACTCCTGCAGCTTGTAACAGGCAGTGGTGAAATCGCAATCACAGCAAAAAACAGTTACAGTTTCTCTCCTCAGACTGACCTCCCTCTCCTTCCCCTTTCTGTGTTCTGCCAGAATTGTGCTGTTTTTCACTCGTTCCGTTCCAGTTTTTTTTCTTTTTCTATAAGGAGAATATTGAATGAGATGGAGCATTTTCCTTTTTCTTTCAAGCCAGCCTTTCCACTGTCACTTACAATCCACTCAGAAATCCCCAGTCCGTGTCTTAATGTGATTGGTAGCAGTTACCAGATGGTGCTCCTGCTTCAGTGTGGCTTGTGTGCATCTTGGAGTAAAAACTCTGGTGAGCCTGGCTGGAGTTCTGCAGACACTGCCCAGTTGTTGTGCTGCTGACTAATTGGCAGGGGTGAGTGCAGTTCACTCGCTTCTGTGTCAGTTCTTGCACCTTCGTGGTTGTTCTGTAGCACTCTGCAGAATGGCTGCATTGTCTTGCCTTGAACTTTCCCACAGGTCCTATATCCACTGTCATCTTAGTGCTTTCAGACTTTATGAATTGCCTTTTGGGAAGGGGCTTTGGAGAACTAGGCTGTTGCAAGGGTTTCTCGGATCTTAAAAGGGCAAGAGGGTCAGAGCAGCACTGTCTGAAACAGCTCTCACACGCTGAGCTCAACCTTGTAAAGCAAGGCTCTGAGAAAGCTCTGCATTTCATAACCACTTCCCAGAAGCTGTACTACTTATGTCCCAAGTTTTGTGAGCAATCAAAAATTGTATAAAAAAAGGTTTACTTTGTAAATCCGTAACTGGGGGAAGAAAAAAAAAAGGTGTTTCAATAAGTATGGAAATGGATGTTACTGTAGTCCGATCCACAGTTAGTCTGCACTCAAATACTTCTCAAAGTGGCCAGCGGAGTGTTGGCTAGTTAATATGAGATGTTAAAAAGAAATTGAAGTACCTGTTTATATTCCGATAATCAGGTGGCTTTCCAAGGTTTTCGCCGTGCACAGTTTGAAGCCTTTTAAGGTTCCAAGAGTTTGTAGTGTATTTGGCCACATACTCTCTATAGACTTCAAGGTTTGCTTCATTCTTTCGCAGAATATTCTCAGTTGGAAGGGACCCACAGTGATCATCAAGTCCAGCTCTAAAGTAAATAGCCCTTCAGCCACAGTGGTGGGAGGGTTTTGCTTTCTGCATGTATGGATTTACGCTCAAGGAAGAGAATTTCAGTGTCTTCACCTCTAATTATCTTACCCCAAAGGGCCAAAGAACGCATTTGTGTAGGACACACCTTTTGCCCCAAGGCCATTTGCAATCCCCATCAGCTCTTTTTGGTCCCTGCTGGTGAGTTGGGACCGAGCCTTTCTGCCTGCAGAGCTGTCAGCCGGTGGCAAGATGCACTTCTCAGCTTGACCTTTGGGACAGTTCACTGCACGCTGGTAAAGATTGCACGGGGTGGGGGGCTGCTTTTAGTGTTTCGCGCTGTTATTTCCAGAGGAGGGAATACGGTGTGCCCGTAATGCTGAGAGCCAGCCCCATCGCACTGCTTTTGGTGTTGAGGCGGCAACTACAAGCATGGTTGTTGACTTGTGTGGCACTTCTCCAGCTGAAAGTTGATTCTGGCCAGTGGGGTTTGGTTTTTTCCCCTTGCCAGTGCTTGATGTGATTAGAATTAGAAAGGAAACCATTTTGTATGGACTTTTACTGGGGGAAAAAGCAGTAAGTAGATCTGCATCTCTGTTTGGGTTTTTTTAGTGTTTTGAGTTGGGTTTTTTTCTGTTCAGCATCTTTTCTGTCTTTTGTAATGCACATAGGATTTTGTGGGTCACAGTGAAATATTTGATTGATCATATTATAAAAAATGAATGGAAAAGCTGTCAGTTTTGTGCTGCCTACTATGTATGCAGTGATGGGTTTGACTGCTTACCATTGTGAATGAGAAGAAAATACCTTGGGGTGCCCAATTATAGCAGCAGTGAGAGGAAATTCAGAAGAGTAATTTTGGCTTCCTTCATTGCCTTTATGTTGGCCTCTGAGCGAGTGGCCGTTCCACTCCTTTCAGATTTCACAGCAGCAAGAGCACTAATGGCAACTCTGTGCAATCCTGACTTCTCGTGTCTGTGAGCCTGAATCAATGTTTCTCCTTCCACATTTAGTAAAACAATTTTACATGCACACTGAGCAGCTATTCTTGTCTATACCTGCTTTGAGGTGGACTAGATGAAGTGGAAGATTTTATAGAAAGGCCATCTCTTTCATTTGTTCTCCCTCACCCACCCTTTCCCTTTTCCTTTTTTTTTTAATAAACTGCTTGACAATGGAACAGTTCTCTAAAGGAGGTATTTTTAAAGCAAAGATGAGGAAAAACGAAATGTTTTAATAGGGCTTACCTCATAAGAGGTGGAAGTTTAAAGCAGGAAAAAGAAAGTTAACATAAACGGAAAAAGAAAGTTAACATAAACAGAAAAAAAACATTTGAGCTCTCCTGGTTCAAGCATACAAAAATCAAGTGCTGTTACTACAGTATCTGAACAGTTAAATTGATAATGTGTTTATTGCTGTAACATTCCCATGTGGTTTGGAGCAGAACCCTTTGGAAGGGAGCTGTGACCTAGAAACTGAGTTTAGGGGCTTGGATACCTAAAGTAGGTTCTAAGCAGAGTTTAGATGCTGAAATCCATGACTGCAGTCTGCCTATTCCCTGTTCAGTCACTACTTACCCTTGGAGGTGATGAACCTCCCTGACATCTATGACCAGCTGGATTTTCCTTTCATACCCACCCAGGACTGCTTAGAATGGGAGTCCCACAGCACAGCTCTTAGGGAAATGTGACCTGACCCCAAAATGAAGAGTTTCTTTGCCTAAGTTGTGATCAAAGTAGCCTCATTGCTCGGGGGAACCAAGCTCCTGACAAGTGTCACACCTCTGTTTTGGCTGCTTTTAAATTGTAGCTGGGAAAGGAGAGAGCCTACAGGGGAAGGTGCTTGCCTCTGAAGAGGAAGGCAGGGGTCAAGTGCTGTTTCTGAGCACTGTCTTTTAATGTGCTGTTTAGTATTAACATCACATCCATAAGCAGAAATGAGAACAGGCAGCAAAGCTCTTCATTCCCATACTACAGAGTCATGCTTCCCCTTAGGCATAGTTCTCTCCTTCTGGCCCAGCACATGCATTATTATAATTTGGGTTGAGTGGCAGGAGGAATCCCCTTCCTCGAGGAGAGGCATGTCTTGGACCAATGCTCTTTCCCCTGCACTGAAGGCTTGAATCTCTTCTGGCAGTCATTTAAAAACAGTGACCATGCTTCCTAACAGGAGCTTAGCTGCATTTTGGAGGAGGTTTGTGTGTATGTGTGGTAGGCAAGAGATCTCTTTCCAGCCTCTGTGGCAAGAAGTTGTGTAGTGTATAATCTCTCTTCTTAACTGTAATTAATTGATCAGTGTTAACTGAACAGGCAAGCACTTTGTTTGCTCTTTTGCAGGAGTTGTTTGGGAATACTTGCTAGCAGCAGGGCCTTCCATGGATCAAACAGTGTCTGCTCACTGCTTGGTCTGTGCTTTAGAGGCAAGCAGGCAGGCATCACATATGCAGCAAACCTTTGGTGTGTTTAGCAGCACAAGTACAACACATAACCCTCCTGAAAGAGGGCACTGGCTTTCCTAGAGTGACAATCCATGGCTTTTTCTGTAGGTAGAACTTCACAGTGTAACTTAACAGCTATGTGTAACTTGTGACTATCAACTGGCAGCAAACTACTTTCTTAGGAACAGGAAGAAAGTGGCTGCTAATATTCCCAGCTTGTCAAATGTCAGCTGTACTTCACCATATACATAGGGAAGAAAATCCCCAGGCACCAGCACAGGCTGGAGGCTGACCTGCTGGAAGCAGCTCTGTGGAGAAAGACCTGGGGGTCCTGGTGGACAACAAGCTGTCCACAAGCCAGCAGTGTCCTTGTGGCCAAGAAGGCCATTGTCATTCTGGGGTGCATTAGGAAGAGCATTGCCAGCAGGTCAAGGGATGTGATCCTGCCCCTCTGCTCAGCCCTGGTGAGGCACATCTGGAGTGCTGCGTCCAGCTCTGGGCTCCTCAGCACGAGGGAGACAGGGAGATCCTGGAGCAGGTCCAGCAGAGGCCACAAGGGTGATGAGGGGACTGGAGCATCTCTTATGGGGAAAGGCTGAGGGAGCTGGGCCTGTTCAGCCTCAANCAACAGAGAGCTCGTCAGTGTCTCAGTATCTGAAGGGAGGGTGACAAGAGCACAGAACCCGGGGCTGCTCAGTGGTACTGAGCAATAGGACATGAGGCAACAGGCAGGAAGTTCCACCTGAACATGAGGAAGAACTTCTTTACTATGCAGGTGACTGAGCACTGGAACAGATTTCCCGGAGAGGTTCTGGAGTCTCCCTCACTGGAGATACTCAAGAAGAGTCTGGATGCAATCCTGTGCAATGTGCTCTGGGATGACCCTGCTTGAGCAGGGAGGTCAGACCAGGTGAGCCACTGTGGTTCCTTCCAGCCTGACCCATCCTGTGACTCTGTGATTTGTGTACTTAGCTGAGTATTTGGGTAGTTCCATAGAGCCTAACTGCAAATGCATGAAGAGAGCACATAGGAATACTTGCTGGATTCACAGAAACTTGTTGTCTTCAGATTTTGTGAAGTTTTCTTCTTTCCCTCACACTTAAAATGTGTTTTTCTGGAGGGAGTCTGAGAATGTGTAACTGAGCTGCTTGCCTGGCTTTCCCAAGGAAGCAGCTGCTGCTGTGCAGCAACAGAGAATGTGATGGAGGAGGAGGCAGCACTGCTTTCTTCATGTAACAGGCACAGCTGCAGGAGATCCGAAACTTCGTGGCTACACTTGACCTGACTTCCTTGTCAAAAGCACATCTGGTTTTCAATTTGATTTAACTTGGAAAGTATGTTCTGCCTGTGCTGGGGTTAGGAGTCCTGAGATGCAAATCCTTCTGTAAAATGCCAGTGTGTTGCTGCTGGGAAAATTACCAAGAGAGCAGATCTAAATGTTGTCTTGGTAGTCCTGTGAGAGAGGCTCACCTTTGTCTTGTCACCTTATGTGGCTGGGATTTGTGCCTGGCAATTTGAGTGCTCCAGGAACTGTCAGACTTCCTTCTCCTCCCTGTACTGCTTTTTTTTGACTGGTATCACCTGGCATCCCCTCACAGTGGCATTGTCTTAGTACAGGTGACTTTCCTCTGTGCTAGTATTTCTCGCCTGGCGTTGTGGACAAGAGGAGCCCAGAGTGTCCTCTGCAACGCACGTGCCCTGCGCCATGGACTTGGTCCCTGTCTTCCCTGGAGCAGCTCACCTGAAGAGTTTCTGCAGCTTGCCTAGGGCTCCTTCAGGAGCTGGGTCAAGGTGGAAACCTTGGTTGCATCCTGTGCCAGAGGCACTGGAATTCTTTGGTGCAAATGAGCAATCATTTTCGTCTTAAGAGCTGGGAGAATAAATGCCTGCAAACTACAGCCCTCTGACAAAATGCTTGCTTGCTTCTGGTATGGAGAGTGTTCACAGAAGAGACAAACAGAGAGGAGATTTGCCAGGGTTATTGATTATAAGACTGTATAAATTCCTGAAGAGCAGGCAAATCTGAGGTTTTAAAATTCTGCCTTATACAGTCCCTTCCAGTATCCTTTCTTAGGAAGGCTGTGTGGATGGTGCAAATGTTCAAATACAGACCCAATATTTGGAGTGTGGATGTTTTAAAGCAAGGCCCGAACTGAAGGGCTGTTATGCAAAACAAATGTACTGGGGTGGCAGTGGAGAACGGAACAGCTAATAGATGTTTTCCCTTTGCTTGACATCTGTCACCTTCCCCCATGCCAACCCTTCCTTTGTTTATAGCAAACCATTTGCTCCCATTAATTAGAACTGGATTGCTGCCATCTGACCAGCTTTGTGCCTGTACAAATGTCAACAGAGCCAGGACTATGCAGGTGGGGAGAAGGGCCAGTCAGAGGAGATCTGTTGCATCTGTTTGGGGATGGATGGATGGGGGGAAAATGCCACCCCCCTTTCCAAATCAGGCACATTGGCCTACAATGATAATTGAAATGCAGACTGGGAGCCCCAGGATGCCACTTTACCCAGCCCTTTTCAGTGCAGACTGCACTTTAAGCCATTGCCTCCAGTTAAATATCTTTACCAAAGTGGTCTGTATGAAGCCTTACATACAAGAAGATAATGGTGCTGTCATTTTTACAAATAATCGCAACGGGAGCAGAAAAATAAGAGGAAGATGATTACGTCTGAAAATCCAATGAGGTTCCAGTTGCTAATGCAGTGGAAACTAAAAGAAAGCTGAACCACAATCCCAAGCTGCTCCTGCCAGGCTGGCTTTTCTGCTGTGATTTAGGAGTGTACAGCTGTGTTGTCATGACATTAGGAAGAAATGTACTTACCCTGAGATGGTTTTCCTTGTGTAAAACACTATGAAGACAAAGTATTTAATGTGGTAGCTGAAGCCAATCTTGAGTGGGAGAAATGGGTTAACCTAGCTTGGCTTGGCTGAGTTGTTAAAGAAAAATCCCTGCAAATCCTACCATGGCTGCCTCCAGCAGCGACTTTCTGCTTCTGCTGGGACCATGAAACAAGAGGGTGGCACTGGTTTTAACACTGAGGATTAAACCTCATCTTAAAAGGAAGTGGAATAGCAGGCTTCCCTCACTCCTTCATATAATGGTGGGAAGTGTTTCTTTGTGATGTGGGATGGAGGGGGTTTATAGGATGTGCTTGCGTGTACAGAGTACTTCAAGCCTTTATGAATGATGATGATCTGGATCTGTTCAGGCATAGAGGACCTGAATGCCAAGGTTGTGAGTACTCCAAACACCTGAACTAATTGCAAAATGGTCTAGGGGAAAAAGAATGGTGCCTTGTTCTCACAAACTTGCAAGGCAGGAGACCTTTTGAAGTTAAGAGTAAAGAGATTTCTAAATGGAAAAGCTTTGGAGATGCTTTTACACCATGTTGTAGGAAGCATGTCATTCCCTTCTCCATGGCCTGGCATCTGAGGATCCCTCCTTTGTGTTCTTCTGCATGAACAGGGGCCCCTGGCCCCACTCTGCTGCAGTGACAGTGGTGTTTGTCTGGAACTTAAGTGCCTCATGTTGCAATATCTAAGTAAGCAGCTTCCAGCTTCAGTGTTCTCCCATTGGAAAGGACAGCAGTAGCTCTTTAACAGGCCTCTTCCTTCTTTCTCACATTCTTACCCCCAGTGCAAGATTTTTCTTCTCTCTAAAAATGAACATTTTTTGTTTCTTTAAAACACCAGCACCTTCTCTGCTAGTGACAGTTAGTCCCTTTCCTGGTTAGAGGGCGAGGCAAGTAAAAAGTAGAGCTGACTTATCTCCCAAGTTTTGCAAGAATCTCTCCTAGCATATTTTCCCTAATTAAACTAACTTAGGGAATCATTTACAGGTCAAAGTAAACGGACTCAATGCATAAACATAGTTGGAAAGCAGAGTGTCTCACAGAGTGAGGCACGGAGAGCAGTCATTGTGGCTCATGGGTTGGTGGGGGTGGAACTGTCAGTCCTCTGAGACAAAACGTGTTTTCTGAGTGCCTCAATTATTAGTAGTGTCTGCATTAGGTAAACAGAGTGGAGTGTAACAGGAACTTGACAGATGTATCTTTTTCAGGAAAAAGAAATGTTACTGTGTCAGTTAAATAGCAGAGTATCAATTTGCTGCCGAGATGGTGATATTTGCCAGTTTTAGTGTCAGTGCTGCTGGATTACAAGCAAGCCTTTGCAGATTTGGGGTAACACTCGTCACACAAGTGTAGAAGTAACGGAGAGCTCTGCTGGCAGGGCCTGACTCCTGGGAACAGCCTACGGGCAAGAGAATGTGCATTTCTGTAGGCTCTGTTTTGCAGACAGGGTAAACCACAGGGTTCATGTTTAAATTCAAGGTCATGCTCCTCTGTTTGGAGCTTTACTTGAGTGAAAAGATTTGAGCTTTTCTTAAATATTTTGTATTTGAAATTGTGTTGAAAATGTGCATGTGGAGAAACCAACATTTCCCACCACTTAATCCCTGCCTCCTGTAAGTTGCTTTGCTTCTCCAAGAGAAATCTGTTGTGTTTTTCCTTTCATCCTTTTTATGTTGGATACTTTGCCATATCTCTGAGCATCATCACATGTTGCTCTTAATTTTTGCTTGGGGTTTGTTCACCCTGGTTTAGCTTGTTGCCACAGGCCTTTCAGTCATTCCCGTAAAAAAGCCGTACTGTCCTCTCTGTGAGACGTCAAAAGGTGGGAAATGACAGAACAGAAAGGGAAGTGAAGAGAAAAGGTGAGGCAGAAGCTACTTGGATGCTCTACTGTATGGAGGCTGCAGCCAGTGGTTTGGGTGGTGATGGTGAGCGGTGCCTTGTCACGGCCCACCGAGGCACAGGAGCAAACTGCCCACATCTCAGGAAGAGCCTGTGCTCCTGGGAGAAGCGCTGTGCGGGAAGGTCTGGTTTGACCTCTCTGGTCTTGGCTGTGAGCACACTGTGCCGTGTTAGCAGCACCTCTGGAATGAGATCTCTGCAAGGGCACTGAAGAAACTATGCTGAAAGGCAACCGATGGGAATGTTCATTAACGGCAGGATCCTTTTCCAAGGAAGGCTAAAGGGATGCAAGAGCTCTGTTAAGCCAATGCTGTCTGTTCAGCTGGCTAATGCAGGAAAGTGCACCTGTGCACAGAAAAGAGCAAGGCTTGGCTGCTGCAGGGTGCTAGCCTGCCTCAAGGCATTCCCATCTGGGAATACACTGAGACCCAGGGGGGAGCATTGCAGACTGCTGAGTTTTGAATCCCTGCATTCCCGAGACACTGAGCGATCTGAATGTGCATAGCAGGAGGGGTTCCAAGGTGTGTGGCATTCATGGATGGGGTAACTGCCGCTGACAACAAACTCAAGCTCTTTAAAAAGGAAGCTTGAGAATTCTTGCAATTGTCACAGAAATATTTTGCAGCTGTGGAGAGAGCAATTTCCCACAGAATAGGCCATTTCAGAATTCAGTCCTGATGTCCCCTGAAGTTAAACAAAGGGACCAGGAGAACAAGCTTTTGTCTGATGCCTCCAAGAATGTATGTCCTGGTATCGATTCGGACACACTTTCTTACTGCTTCTGCTTTTCTCTAGCTTGTGAGTGATTTAGATTATACCCAAAGTTTTAGGCTTCTATAGTTTTGGGGTTTTTCTTGGTCACAGAATAATTTAGGTTGGAAAAGACACTTAAGGTCTTTAAGTCCAACTGTAAACCTACACTTCCAAGTCCACCACTAAACCGTGTCCCCAGGTGCCACACGTACGGGTCTTTTGAATACCTTCAGGGATGGTGACTCAACCACGTCCCTGGACGGCTTTTTCCAATCTTACAACCCTCTTGGTGAAGAAATTTTTCCTAACACCCAATCTAACCCTCCTCTGGCACAATACTATTTGTTGGAGCATCCCACCATTTGGGAGTAATTTGAAATCAAGTAGAAAAATGCTTAACCAGGTACAGCTAAATACCCTAAACAAACCAATGAATGCTTAAAGTCTCCCCCTTGTCCTGTCAGGTGTGCATTTGTGGCTGTTAATAGAGCAGCGAGGGCGCTGGAACAGTGAATATGCTATGTTCACTTGTGTACACAAACACCAACGGAAAACCACCAGTGAAGCTCTACTGCCTTTTCCTGCCCATAGAAATGCCTCCCTCCTTCCCTGTAAACACAGATTTTATGGAGCAGTAGCCTGGGCTCAGCAGCCTGTGTCCCAGCCTGTTAGAGGTAAGAATGAAAGCAGAACCAGGAATAAATGTGATGCCTAGGCCTCCTGTTTTGAAGTCCCTAGTGACACACTTTGTTTGAGCGTGATGCTTGCTTTGTTGTTAGCTGGTAAAAATGACAAGGAAAGACAAGTTTCTGCATGACAGACTTAGAGTGCATTAAATAAATATAAATTTTATTAAAAACACCCACATCTCAGCGTTATCAGGAATGATATAATAATAAACAGCTTTCAAATAACCTGCATTACATTACAATACTTACAGTATTTATAACCATCCTCGGATTCTTTTTATAGACATACCAAACATCTCATGAAAATGAATGAAACTAAAGTAAAAAAAAGTAGAACATAAGCATAGAAAATGCACACAGAAGTTCATTACCTTAGTGTCAAACTGCTAAAGTTTCCTACACAAGTTAACCACTAGCTTTAGAAGTGAACTTTATACTGCTGTGCGTCAATCAAGATGAGAAATTCATTCAAGTAAAGTTGACAACTCTCAGAAGCATCTTCAAGTATGGCTATAGTCAACCTGATAATCCTATACAAGCAACTCTGTCTGCTTTGTCATTCGTTCCAACTGAGGCAGGGTTCTGTACACCAAAAATTACAGCTCAGGTATTTACAATACAAAACTCATTCACCAGCTAAGCTTCCTGCTCCTGCTGCCAGCAGTTTGGCAAATGACGGTGCACGGCATATTAACCAAACATCTACTATGGATTACATGAATTATATAGGATTTAAAGAAAATCACCAAAAGATGAAGATATATAATGATTTACTTAATCTGACATATAACCATAATTTTTTTTTTTAAAAGGCGAAACTTTTGTTTCAATGAGTGGATAAAGTCACAGACTGAGAAAAAACAAAATTGCCATAATAAATATTTGACCATTAAACCCAAAGGCCTCCTTTGATTTACTTGAGTTAGGTTGTGATTCTGTTGGATAGAATTTCTTTCGACCAAACTTAATCTTACAGTATATTGCACAAGATATAGCTGGGACATGGAGGTTTGCATGTTTAGGGAAGCCCTTGTACAGACTGTACCTTTTTATATTTTATTTTATTCATTACAGTATCCAAGAAGCCTTGTTTAGAGAGTGACTTGAACAACTCTAGCAAACAGTCACTTGCCAAACCCCTGCCTTACATTTTTCCCTTTAATCAGCTCAGTGCATTCTACTTTCTTTTTGTTTATTCATTTGAAACAGTCAAAACATTCTAAATCTCTTGAACACTTCTGTTACAATAAAAAGAGCTAACGAATTTACAAAATTAGTTTTAGTTACACAATACATGTACAAGAAAAATAAGAGAAGGGATTCAAAAGAAAAACATTAAATCCCTGAAAAAAAAGAAAAACAAAAACAAAAAACCCAAGAATAATATATTTAACCTACAACAGCTTTACATACACACAGGTGACACGTTGGCATAGGAGAACATGAGCTGAAATATCCCTGAATTTTTAGAACCAAAAAAAAGAAAAAGAGAGAAAAAAAGTTGAAGTTCAAGTTATACTTGCTAAAATGTCAAGTATTGAGAGTTTTTTTGTTTAGTTTTTTTTTGTTTGTTTTTTTCAAAGGCTATTGGGGGAAAAAGATGGTATACAATATATAAACTTCCACACTCAGTTCAATATCCTATTGCCAAACTAGTGTTGAGGTATATGACAAGTAGGAACATCACTCAAACCTTTTAATGTATTTTTAGCTCACATTATGATATATTTGTAGCAGGCTGAGTAGCACCATGATGTGAATTCAGCTCAAAACCCAAATATATATAGATTTAATATTTTTACAGTACTAAAATACTAAAGCATTGCGTTAAAAAAAGTTTTGTTTACAATTTAATTTACTATACAACTCTCCTGCTTTTTTTTTAATAGAAATTAATGATTTAAAACCACCACAGCAAGCCAGCTGCCTATTTTTTTTTCTATTAATCAACGGAATCGCACAGAACTAACCCTGTTTCACTCATCTTGTGTAGGCATCAGTCTGCTCAGTCTTCCTGGAAAAGAGGCCACTTGCACCGAGAAATGACTTGCACCACAATGTACATAATTATCAACACAAAAGCAGTTCTGCCATTCCATAGTTGGGAGCGCACGGATCTCTAGAAACAGCAGAAGCCCAAGCTAACTAGGTGTAGTTTGTTGCATGCTGCTAATTATTACCTGTGGTTAATATAAAATTATTTCCTTAAAACTGTACATATTTGAGCAATGAACTTGTCATAATAATTGTAGAAAACAGTTTACAGTATAGCTGTGTGAGATGAGCACCAGAAAAAATGTGTTTTGTGTACTAAAGTATTCCCTTATATCCAGTAAGCCCCATTTTTACCATAACTGACTGTATTAAAAATGGATATGTAGCCCACTAGCTGATGCATGGCTAAACCAAAAGTATTTAAAAGCTTTTTTAGTTTAAAAAAATTATCTTTGCATTTTAAAATCAAAGTAAACTCTTCTTTTTTTTTTTTTTTCTTTTTAATGTCTTAGTACCTTAGCATTGTTCAAGTTGCCAAGCTTAGGTAGACAAAGTGCTTTTGAAACACTATTTAAAAAAAAATATCTCTCTCTCTATTTTATTGTCCTTTTCTAGGACTTGACTGGATGAGCAAAATCCAGAGGTCTTTGTAATTCCCATATGTTAAAAAGTAAGCTTATTTTAACACCAGGTAACTTCAATACGTACATGAATGAAAAGGTCCTCCCTGTTGCTGAAGAGCATTCGACTACATCATTGACATTTTGTTATAAAGGCATTAACTGTTTGACTGATAAAATAAAGACACCATTCTCTTAGATAGCACCATGGTTTTAGAATATTCAAACAAATTCAGTGTTTTGCTGTCTATTTTTCTTATACTTATATACCTTGTTAAATAAAATCAAAAGACTATTAAGATTACAGTAAAAACTGCATGTTAAAAAGCCATAATTCCAGTATTTCAGTACATCATAGATTCAGCACCAGATGTTATTTTAAGATTCCTGCAGTTGTAGTACTACAGTATTTTTTTTTAGGGTTTTTTTTGCTCCTGTTCCATGACTATGCGAACTTGATGACATTAAAAGTGGCCACAGATGTGCAAAACTGTAAGAAAAAAAAAATCCATTTGCAGATTATCTCTTTCAGTAATAGAGCCAGTGTTTTCCAATGTAAATTGTGAAACACTTTTTTGTTGTGTTCTCTCTTTTTTTTTCCTTTTCTTTTCTTCTTCTGTTCTTTTTATATTATTTTTTTTTTTGCATAGAATGCTTTGGTCTTGTTTCCTACGTGCCATCTGTGACCACTTAAAAATCAGTGGAAAACAAGTGCTCTAGTGAGATTCACCTCTTTTTGCTGGTGTGCTGAGGCTTTTTCCACCGATGAGTTCCATAAAAACACTGTTTTCTTCTCCACCCTTGCCTTCCCCGAAACCTAAAGCACTACTACCCTAGTGACAAGGTGTTTTTTCAAATGAGGTAACCAACCAAGGTGTGAAGTCAGATATATCGGTTGTAAGGCCCGGTAACCCGTGTAAAGGCATATGGAGATGTGGTTACGGTGGAGTCCGTGGTGACCGACAGTGTCCTTTGTGCCAGGGACTTGATGAAGCGCAGGTACGTTGGCTCAGAGGGCTCATGGGGCTCCGCAGGCTCCCGCTTGGCTTTTTTGCCGTAGGATTTCTGAGGCACGTAGTCTGGGCCGTACTTCTCACATTCCTCTTCCTTCTCTCTTGCCTTCTCAGCCATCTTTGCCTCCCACAGAGCCAGACCATGTTTTGGCTCATTCATGCTCTTGTGCTGGTAAAATACAAGGGATATTCTGGTGGGATGGTTCCTGTTGGGATTTTTTAAGGGAGTCGTTGCGTGGAGCTCGCGTTTTGCACACTCTATGAGAATTGACCCATGAGATGGAGCAACTGCCACTCCTCCAATTTCTGGATCCAGAAAGTTCTGCTCACTATCTGACCAGACTTCATCAGGATCCTCTGTTTTTTCTGGATTCAGCACATCAGTTTTATCTAAACCACCCTGGGGAGTAGTCCTGTCATGGTTTTGACCTGGAAGCATGTTAGACAAACCATTAACTGCATGTGAAATAATTTCATTATCCTTATTTTGGAGATGCAGTGAATTAGGAGGACCACTAAACATACTTGGAGCAGAATGGTAGTCATGTGGTAAGTGTGGAGGGGGTTGCATGTGATGATGTTCACCTGTTTTACTCATGGAGGCATAATCCATGCTTGGATTACTCAGATTAGATTTTAACCTTGAGGCAACCTCCATAAAATGACCATTGGCCTCATGGGTTGAGTAAGAGGAAAATGACCCTACGTGGTGTAAATTTGGTCTAATGGTGCAATTACTGAAGGAGTCTACCTGCATATTTTGGTTTCCATAATTCAAGTACTTGGGACCAAAACTCTGGTTATTCCCAAACCTATGCTGGTATAATGTTTGAATGGGTGGTAGACTTAGTTTAGACATATGGTCTTGGCTCTGGCAACTATACAAGTCCATGTGCTGATGCTGAGAAGGGTAGGAGCCCAAGTAAGAGGGGCAGTTGTCCATAGCTATGTTTCCATTGCATTGGTAGGGGGGATATTGGTTATTTTGACTTAAAGATCCTGAATAAGGGTTTATGGGACTGGAAGAATTCAAACAAGACCCCGCAGACTGGGATGAGGTTGTATAGAGGTTCATGGGATTGGACCCTCCATATGGATCTGAAGTGTACGAAGAGTTTGGATAAGCATTGGCTGGATTAGGCAACCTTCCATAGAGATTTGCAGAACCTGAACCCGAGTAAGAGTTAATGGGATTTGACTGAGGGTTGTTAGGGACAGTGCGCTGTGGATGTTGCTGCTGCTGTTGCTGTTGTTGTTGTGTGGCTGGTCCTGAAAGACGTAAAAGATCTGTAGATGTAAAAAAGGGAAAAAAAACAACCACACAACAAACAGGCTTTAAAAAAAAAAGGCCCAAAACCAACCAACCACCCAACAAATTACATACTTTGTATGAAATTTCTAAGAAAAGTAGATTGATTAACAGACACTCCCTTTCTCGTATATCAAACACCATCCTTTAAAAAGCTGAATAAGTACTAAGGCTACTCTTCCTTTTTGGCATGTATCCAACAAGATCAGATGCTAGTGGCAGTGGGGAAACGAGGACAGTGAGTCTGTTCAGGGTCACATGCCCAAAATCCAAAGAGTTGAATCATCTTTTAAGTAGCCCATGAAATGGAGCATCAAAGTGCTCCCAAAAAGCCATGCACAAAGTGACTTTCTTTTCCCCAAGAATAAATAATTCTTCTCATCTACATGAATAGAACTGACTCCAAGAAATGTCCCTATGACTCCCAAGAAATGTATGTTAAAACCAACATTCACTGATAGACAGAACAGTGCAGTAATAAGTGAGATTAATTGAAGACATAAAAGCAAAAATACCGTTCATTAATGTGTAATGGCATAATTTAATGGTCACAACCCTTGCCTGGGTCATGGGACAGCTGACTTCTATTCACAGGTATTTCAGTGACCTTCTGGGTGGCCCTGGATGTATCCCTTTTTTCCTCTCTGGGAAAACTGCTGTAACAATAAAATAGTTCTGATAACTCCTTGGCTCAGGACTCTCAAATCTGCTGCTGAGAACTGCCGTAAACTCTTACTCCACTACGGAAAACCTGCTTTGCTTTTGGTCTTGAGGCAGAGTATAAATAGTGGTAAAGAGGTTATGCTTGCATCTCCTCAAGTCAGGAGGTTCTCTGTAACTGTGGCAGACATTGAGTGATGTGTAGGTCATTTTTTTTTGGCAGCAGCACCACACACTTCTCTTCATGGCCTCTAGCACTACTAGTCTTTTAAAGATACTTTACAATACACTGGATGGCAAGTAGAGTTTGCTTCTAGATTTCTACAAGTGTTAACTATCCAACAGTAAAGGATTTCTCAGTGCAACTTTTCTTTATTTTTTTCTTCTCTGGAGTTGTACCAAATTTGGTACTCTAGTGTTTATATAATATTGATAATCGCTTTCAAGAAATCTCTTGCCTTTTTACTTCAATACATTCTTGGGCTGAAAATAATGGTTTTCTTGAGGCTGATTATAACTGGCCCTGATTTGTCAGATGCTTACCACTGCTGACCCCGCTCAGATTCCTGTGTTTACCTGCCAGCTGCTTTGCATGACCTGCTGCTTCAGAGGTGCCTTGCTTGTTGCGTGCTGCAGCAGACTTCTCTCTCTCAGCTTTGCTAGACCCATTCTCCAGGGAGGAAAGCTTTTCTGCAGCCGCTTTCTTTGCTTCTAGCTTCCTTTGCCGACAGGTCTTAACAGGCTCTGCTAACATCCTTACTTTTCGTCGAAAGGAGGTAAGGACCTGGATGCTGCCATTCCTCTTCTTCTCCTCCTGGCCCTCAGTGCTTCCAAACTCATCCACATCAGAGACTTTGTATAACGGGAGCACATGGAGCTGCTCATCTTCTGGTGTTTGGCCAATTTCACGATTGTCTTCTCTAGTGAGTGTGCAAACCTGTTAGAAAGGTGTATTAGAGATCTGAAACTCTACCTCTGCATTGTGCCTTGCCCTGCCACTGTCAGCACTGGCATCTGGCAAGCTCTTTGTAAATTGTAATTTTCCATGCAATTTTTGCATATCACAACAAGCCTGCAAATGTAATTTCTTCCATTACTTTGTTGGACAGTGTTAAAAGAAAGAGAAGGTGTATAGATATCTATTTCTTTTATTTGTGCTGAAATGAACAGTATAGTTAGGGATTACCCTCATGTGAAATAAACTCTGTGATCCACTGTACTGTGGCCAGAGAGCTAAAGCAGTGGAATCTGGGACTTTGTACTCACCTGAAGATTCTTTCACTAGAATACATCAGGTGGCTACTTATTAGATAGACTGTGCAATGTAACACACTGATGATGTATTTCACACCCCCTTATGGTGTAGTAACATTATATTAATACAGTGTATTAACATCACAGTGTCACCATAATGTTAATAACAAGATTTAGGGCAGTTACTGTTGTCATGCAGCAAGCTCATTACATTAGTTCCAGCTAGAACAGGTATTGGGAGGATCTTTGTGGAAAAAGATGCTGACAGAGACATATTATGCAGCAAAATCATTGTCCCAACTTTGGGAAGAAAGCTCAGCTGGAAATGTACATTGTATTGGTGGTGATTAACTCGTGAATTAAGTCAGACCCTGAAAACAGGAAAAATTTAGTTGGAATTAAAAAGGCAGATGCTCTCTTTGGTTGCACTAAGAGCTGCAATGTGAATCTAGGGAACTGCTTCAAATTCCAGCCATGATGATTTATTCAGAACTGAAGACTATTCATTCTCATGTTTGCCCCAACTGAAATATTTCTATTGCCACAGAAATAATCCAATACACACTGAAAACCAGCTTGCTTTTCTAGTATCTTCTACAGAACTTCTGCTGTACATGCCAGAAGTCAGAACTGAAGATAGTAAAGGGTGCATGTACTTGCAGACTTTTTGCTTATTCCAAGCAGGAATAAAATCCAAAATTTCCAAAACTCTCTCAGAAAGAAGTTGTTTGTTTCTACTTTTATTTTATTAGAAGATATAATCCAAAGTTGTTAGAGAAAGAAGGGTTTCAAGAGGATAAATACGAACCATTTTGTGCCAGGAACACTGAAACAGACATTTCAGCTCTGCTGGAACCTTCTTTCCATTGTCTCCACAGTTCCTCTTTTACCAGTTTTGTATTGAACCTTTCTTTAATGCACCGTAAGTCTCATTCATTTGAAAGAAAAATGCGTAGGGGGTAATAAGCTAGCTCAGTTACTGCCTAATGTTTTTTTTTTTACTAATCTGCATTATGGAGTATAAATTTAAACAGAGAGGAGATAATGAATCAAAGCCATGGGCTGAGTGCTGGAGTGAGGAGGCTGCTACACATCCCAGACTTACCAGAGTACTCCCATTCTGCATATTGTGCAAGTCTCTGTGCGCATGAGCACAGAAGTCGAGGCAGGCAGTGACCCCTGAGAACGGGCGACCTTCCTTCAAACCCAGGCGGCACTCGGGGGCTCTGTGTTCATACTCGATCTGGAGAGACAGGACAGGTTTCACTGGGTGCTCCAGGACAGCGAGTGCACAAGGAATGCTCTGCTGTGACAAAGGGCAGGTCTCCCTCACCTCTTGGAGGTGACAACAAACACATCTTGAAAGCAAATAAACAGCAATTCGATGGCCGTTTTTGTATCCATGTTTCATTCCCCTGTGCTTTGTTCCCTGGTACCTTCAGTCTGTGGCGTGATTGTGAAATTAGCCAATAATACTTTTCCTTGTGTATTACTCCTGCTTTTCTGCCAGGGGCTGGTGTTTTTACATGACAAATGCAGTGCATGGTTTCCATGACTGGCACTGTGAGAGTGATATGTTTGTGTAAACTGGAAGAATACCAAGCTATTAAGGAAAAATGGCTTTAGAAATGACTTCAGAATGACTTAATGAAAAATAATAATTTGCTTTTTGATTTGTAATATTTTGGCATGCTAAATATGTATTTCATTAGCTTAAGTACAAATCTAACCCCTGACTAAAGAGAGAGAATTCAGTCAAGACAGTACTTTGTACCCATGCAGTCATTATTAAGGAGCTTTACAAAGAACTCCTAATGCAACAATAGACCTTACACAAAAAGAAAAGATTTTTTTAATGGAAGATAAAGCCTTAGAAAAACGATGGTTTCATATTTTATTTAGAAAATTAAAAATGAAACCACATTTAGAAAATGCTTTGCTGAAATTCCTGAACCTTTCAAGTGAATGCACAGAACATCCACACTTAATGGAACTTAATGGATCCCTTTTTAAGTTAAGGTCAAATTAGAAGCGTTGCCATGTCTCCATTCAAAATCACTAAAAATATGTCTAGTTTGCTCACAGACATTTATTTTTCAAATTGGGATTATTGACTTCCCTGGAATCTGAAAAAAAAAGCAGCACAAAACTTGAAAACTGTATAAACTTCTTTGGAATTAAATGTGTATGGTCTGAAATGTTAGCCAGGCTATAATGGTCTGATCAAACTATACTGGTGCAGCTGCTCTCTAAGATGTTCTGTTTGGTCCAGTGGGGAAAACAGACCCTCTTCGATTCTTGATTGTAATCCAGAAGTGGTCCAGGTTTGGATTAGAATAAATCTGGGAATTTGAAATGTGGTTGTAGTGCTTTTTTGGTTTTAAAACCTTTTAGAACATCATACATATTAGAACTCAATGATCTCTCTTTAAAGCCACCAATAGTAGCTCAAGTACAGTTTCCTCAGAAATACAAGGTCTGCGTGAAACTCCTGAAATAGGCCAAGCTATACACATGCCTTATTACATAAGGTAAAAAAATGAAACTTGTAAAAGCATGTATTTTCAACAAATGTTGGGTAGCACCACAGCTTACTTGCAGAAAAGTTTTTTTAGTGAATTTTTGTGGGAAAAGAAAAGCAGCCCAAGCAAAGAAACATTTTATTGTTCACCACCTCATTTTTTTTTCTTCCTCTTCCTTTTTTCTCTTGCAGAATGTCTCTCAGATGTTTGGACAGATAACCGCAGCTAGTGGGCACATAGCCACAGTCTTCTCCATAATGAGTCTCCAAATGTTATCTGATCAGGTAAGTGAAACTGGGTAAGTCTGCACTGAGTCTGCTTAGCCTGTCTAGCTGCTACTAAATATGCAGTAAAGGAGTGAATTTTACAGCAGATAATAATGGACAGTTTTGTGTTAGTTTACTGTTTTTGTTAAAGCTGAGAATCTGTCTTGTGCTGGTTGTACAATGCTGTCAACAGGAAAGCAAGGTGATGTCACAGTTTGCAGTAGATGCTGAAAGTTTGGGGACTGTAAGTTCTGTGAATGTTTCTAACAGTAGTAAACCTGAGCAATGAAAATGAAGGCCAACAGTTACACATTTGCAGGTGGTGTGTTGTCAAATTTTGGTGTAACTATCTGAAAGACATTTTGTAGTGAAATGTAGATGAGACACAGCCACGCTGGGAACCTCATCAGAGCTCTGAATGTGCTGGTGTCTGAGAACACCAATCCATGGAAAACAGGCCCCTCGTGCAAGAAGGCTAGTGCAGGCACTTGTGTGCATATGCAGGGCTGAGTGTGTTCAAATATAAAAATTCACTTTAAAAGCATGTTTATAATGGCTGTCTTGGTGAAAACTAAATTAATCTGCTGCTTGAGAGAGAAGAACCGAAACTGTGGCTTCAGGACTTGAGTGCAAACTTGCCAATCTCACACCGTATTCATGGCAGCTTTGCTGGTTTGGCTGGTACATCATGCTAAATCAAGAAATTTGTATTTTAGAGCTGAAGAGTGAAATAATTTTATTGTGTTGATGTAGGTGAAAAGATTAGTTCTATTTAGTGGACCACATCCTGCTAGTTTTACTTGTGAGAGCATTTTAAGTGCAGTCGTTCATTTCTATTTGTCTTCATGCTGATATCCAAGAAATGTTGGCACAAAATGTACATAATGGCTTGGTGCAAGGGTGAAACATTGGGAAGTGTGTTAAAAATCAGGTTATTTCCATGACTGCTCATATTCCTTTTTTCCCCATCATACCTGGTTGTTATATGCATCAGGTGCAAGCTTCTTGTAGGTAGGTGCCATCAGGGTTGACAGATTCTGCAAATTGGATTCTAGTTTTTCTTCCTGTTAGGAGATGAAACAGGGCTCAATGACATTTCCATACTGTATGGCTGGGATCCAACAAGTTAGGGCCTTTACACAATTATGTTGACACTGATAGTTGTGTAAAGGCATAAACCAGTATCATTGGTGTTTAGACAGTAACTGTTGTGAATCTCCTTTTAATTTTGTTGTTCCAAGCCGTTTAAAGGAATGGAGGAGTTACTGCAGCATAGTGGGAAACATGCAGTAGGACATTACATACTATACTCTGAATTTGTTTTATATTAAGAAAAATCACATTCTTCAATGTGGATATGTTTTAGATCCAAGTGTGATAATCCTCATTATTTTCCTTTCTGGAGTTTTGGGAAAATAATACTCTTCAGAAAGCTTGAAAGAAATAACATCAGAATGGTCCAAGTAAATATGGCTAATTTAAGGGTTTTGCACATTGCAATGACAACACTTCGACATTCTGAAATATTTTTACATGCAGCAATTTAAAAATATTTAAATATTGCAACCTTCAAAAACTTCCCAGTCCTTAAGCAATGAAAGATCATGGATGTGTCTAGTAATTCGTGATAAGGAGTTGGGAATGACCACACCTCCTTTTTTCTCTAAATTGTACAGTCTCAAAATAAAGTGTTTTTAAAAAATAGTCTAATAACATACTCCAAAGTTGTTCCTCATCCTCTAAGGATGAGAATTCCAAATTCAAAACCTTGCTTGTATGAGGTTTAATTTTATCTTTAATTTTAAGTGCATAAAGAACAGTGGCATACTGGAGTGCTGTATTCATTTTTAGGAGTTTCTGTATTTTAGAAAGATGTGAAGAGTTGTGAAGAAGCAAGTTTCAGAGAGGCATGCATTTGGTGTGTTGAAAGTTTGTATCCCCTACTACAGGAAAATAATCTAGTTTGGTTTGATGTGAAATTGTCCAAAAGTATCTTGCTATGACCTCATGGGGGCTGCCAGAATGTGGACCTTTTGTATGGCCTGTAGGTTGGCATTTGTTAGTGTAACTTCTAGTTTTTATTGGTGAGGATTCTGCTTGTGCTGCCTATAAACTGTGTCTATGCTATGGAGCCCAGCCCCTGGTCTGGATGCATGCTTTGGCCACTGCCAACTTTGGGACCAGGACTGGAGGGTAAAACCCTCTTTCCTGCCCAAATCTGGCTTCCATAGGAAATAAATCCAAGAATGCAAGTTGGAAGAGTGTGCTCTGGCCAGGTATCCATCTTAGAAATGTAGGTAGTTTAGGATTGCAAGCTGTGATAAAGAAGGCTTTGTGCCACAGCATGTTTGGAGAACTATTCTGTTGTTCTTGCTGCTGTAGAAGAGCAGTGGGCACGAAAATCTGTATGTTAGTTATGATGATATTCTGAACAGTGCATTCTTTTCAGCACAGGCTGTAGGATGGAGAAGTATCTGTCTCTCTGATTATGAGAGAGTAGTCCTTGGATATGTGTAAGACATCAGAATACAGTGAAACTGGATTTATATGCCACTACACAAACAAAGGGCTAAATCTGCACATCCTTGCCAGAAAGCAGACCGGACCACTGGAGCTTCACATGACTTGCTGGAGGTGTCCAGGAGTCGCTGCAGTCATAACTTCAGAGTATCTTGTGTCCAGGCTAAGGTCAATGTTTATTACTCTGGCTCATTTTAAACATTTGCCAGTTTCCTGTAACACAGAGCCCAGTCTGGAAATATTCACTAGGGCAGGACTCTATGTAGAATGAGTCTTCCTATCCTCTTCTTCCTATTGTCATCTCAGGCTTTCATCATATTTGTCTCCATTGAGCCAGTCTGCTCTGGTTCCCAGTTGCAGTGTTATGTGCCATTAGCTGGTAAACCTTCCACTGTGCCACTGGGGAATGCTCAACTGCAGGCCTAATACAGCCAGAATTATTCAGGCCATGCCCTCTCCTCTAATTGTGAAAGCCTGCAAACATGGTTTCAAGTCTCAGGGCTTTTACCAGCTGTCAGAATTTGGACAGTCAATTCAGCTGGCTCAGTGACTGGAATCAATCGGTTTTGACTGGCAGTTATTTAATTACCCTACTTGTACAGCACTCAGGGAGGCCTCAGGCTCTGCTCTCTTGTACTGTATCTCTATTTACAGAGTGACAGAAAACATTTCTTTGCAAATGAAGCTCATTTTAGAAATGGACACCAACCTCTTTTGGGTCATCCCCCATCAGCTTAAACTTTCTTGGAATCTTGCTTCTGGCAAACTTACAACCATTGTAGTACATGCTCCAGGAGCAACCAAAGGAAAATGAAGCACCACAAGTTTCAGGGTCCAGCCCTTGGCATGCACAAGTCCGTCTAAAAGATAAGAGAACACAGCTGTTAGCAGCAGGCATGTCCCCCTGTGGTGCTCTGGCAGTGGGCATCAGCGTTCTGCCAGCGCTCCAGGGAATCAGTGCTGGGGATCATCTTCCGTCAGTAAATAATGAAGAAATACAAGAGGGAGACATACACATCATAACAGAAGAGTTTATCAGAGTGAATAATTTCATGGTTACAAAGCAGGGTCTTTGGGGGTTCTACACTTTGTGAGAAACCCGGCTTTGCTTGGATGAGGGTATTTTGAGTGGTGCCTTGTTAGGTACTGATATTCATGGTGCCTCAGGGGCTTGTGCTGACAGCACTGCAAGAATGTGGGAGCACTCTGACAGGGGCTAAGCAATAATTCCTGAAATATGACTCTACCCATGAAGCCAAAGTAACACAGTGATAGCTATGGTAATTTTGGTCTAAATGTTCTCTCTCAGAAAGGCATGGGAAAAAGATACAGTGCAACTTCTTTAGATTGAGGCTAGTCTGTGCCAGCTTACACAAGTATGATTTATTGCACCCAGCTTTTATTTCAAGGTTGAGGTATCAGCTATCCTGGCCCTGCTGAGATCTCCTCTTTTAAATATATCGAGATGCTTCACAACTCTGAGAAAATGTTTTTCCCTATTTATAAGAGTGTCTACTTTGGGTTTCCTACCAGGTTTGTGGGTTTTCAAACCACCTGAAATAGCTGGGAAAGTTGTAGATTTTTCAAGGTAACAGCATGAGCAGAGGTGCTGGGTCTGAGGCTGAAGAGAGGGCTGCAGGTTTGGTGAGCACAGCCTTTGCTTCACTTACTCTTCGTTCAGGGCGCAGCGCCGGTTCGTGAGCGTGCCGTACTTCCTCAGGGTGTCGGTGAGTTCAGAGTAGAGCTTATCAGCCAGGCTGGTTGGGATTCCCTCCCAGACCAGGATGAGAATCACGATGACCGCTGTCTCACACGTGTGTCCTGCTCGCTCGCGCACCAAGCAGAGCAGCTTCTCCTCCTTACTGCTTCTGCGGACTACCTGCATGTACAGTAACACATACCCCAGAGCCCCAACACAAACAGTGCCATTCTTAATGTGAAGAGCAAGAGAACAGGAAACCTCAGCATTACTGTGCTTGTGGGGAGGTTACTTCCACTTGTATCCTCCTCTTTGCTTCTGGCAATTCAGTCTGTTTTTCTCACTGTGCTATGGCAGGGCTACCCTTTGTGCTTAATGAAGCTGCCTCTAAGAGGTTGACTGATGGCATGGAAAGCCATGGTGGTGGAAAACCGCTTTGTAAAAGTATCCTCTGTGCTCTGATTCAGCAGGAATCCTCTCCTGAATCTGTGGCCCAGTTTGATTGGTTTGAAGGGAAGTGAGCAGTGAGGTGTTTCCCCGCACAGAGCTGAGTAGTGGACACCTGTCTTAGGGCAGGAGGCATGCAGGGAAAGGCAGGCAGTAAGGAAGGGACTAAATAACTGGACATGGGAGCTCTCTCCCCTTCCCTTCCAAACTTAAGCAGCTATATTCATAACCAGCCTCACAGTTTTGTGACCTGCTCTTATTACATACAAACATTACAGTGTTGAGAGGAAAGCAGTAGATGTTTTTCAAATAAAACAGTATCCTTCCAGCAGCATAAGCACTGAGAAGCATTTCCTAAAAAGGGTGCAGTCTGGCATGCATAAAATCTATAACAATGTATTCGTTTTTCCTCATCCTGTCTTTCCCCAGCAATCCAAACCACTTCGTGATTTGTTCCAAAGTACAACAGTGTTTGCTAAGAGGGTGTCCTAACACCTCTCTCAGACTGGGAGGGTATTTTAAAGACATCACAGTGGTGCACTTACTAGACTTCTTTGTAGGCTAAAATTAAACAGTAATGAAAATGTCAGGTGGTGCAAAATTTAAATCTAAGCAAACATGCCATTCTTCTTAGGTTTTCATACCTTTAAATCAAATTTTATTCTTGCTATTCTCCGTGCAACAAGTAAATGGAGTGAGAGATGGGTGGGAGCAGGCTACAGGCACCCCACATTACTGCTGCTGTTGAGCTATTTTAAGTTTCTTAGTGTCAGCTAACAGGACATGTCACTGCTACATGAACCTACTGTCAGCTACATGAAACATCATACTGGACTAGATTAATTTGTTTACATCACTTACCCATTTAGCAATTGGACATCCTTGAGAACTTTTGCCTTCTTTCCCAGTGTAGACAACCCTCTCAATCCTTATAGCTTTACCCTTCTGTCCAAATCTTAAACAAAACAAAAATATGTACAGTAAGCAGATTCATTTGGTTCTGTGTGAACACTGAAAAGATGGAGCACATTCGCCAGTTTTATCTCAGAAAAAGAAACACTATGAATTACAGGGAAAGATGTGCAATGGGGTTTATCTTGATGATTTTATTACAGTGGTGGGATGATATATTAAGAGAGACAAATGTCTTTAATACATCCCAGATGGATAAAAATTATCAGTATCACATTAATATTACCAAATATTTTAACAATTTCTTTAGAGCATTTGTTATAGATGACATTTTGAAAAGTGGACTTTTTTTAAAAAAAAAGTCTCTTTATTTTGGTGAAGAATTTTATATTTTTCTTTTAATTTCTGGGTGTAAGGTTTTTCACTGAAATGTACATAATTAAGTTGTCATGGAACAGCTGGCATGTAACAGTCACTCTATTAATTTTCTGTGCTTGTTTCTGTCTTAGTGTGAATCAGTTAAGTCAGGATTAATTTGCATCATATCTTTTTTTTTACTTTATCATCCACTCATAAATTGTTACTTATTTACTTCTACTTGACTTCTCCAGTTAGGATCACAAAGTGCCCTCAAATAACACCACTTGTGTGTCTTTTTGCGACCAAGTGGGCAAGCTCAGCTCTTGCTGAAGCATTTAAACCAGAGGATTATGCTCTCAAGGCAGACTCTAGCTCCATGTGCAAGCAGTGCTGTTGCCAGACCAAAGAGAATCCACTTTCCAGGTGGAAATATGTGGCAAATGCCATGTGAAGCAGATCTTGACTCAATAGGAAGTGCTGGATCTGTTGAGCCACTTCCAGGCATTTGTCTGGGATTGCCCACCTGCTGAGCCCAGGGGCACACCCGGGCTCAGGGGAGGCTGGGGCAGAACCGCGGTGGCTGCAGTGTTCCAGACTGAGCTGCCCTGGCCGCTCGGCTGCTCCTTGGGCAGTGGGCAAACTGCACTTCCATCGCCATTTCTGGAATTCTGACACTCTCATCGGTGTTAACTTTTAATAGCCAAGTGTGGGGACTAACTAAATCATTCTCCTTGTTCTTTGCCTTTACCTACAGAGCAATCAAGGTATATTCCTGTTATGCAGCCATTTAATGATGCCTTAAGAACTTTTGACCTTTTTCTCTCTTGTTTTTGCACTAAAATCTTCATGACATATTTAAGGGCCAGTATCTGTATTTAAACTTTTCTCCTGTAAAGGAAATGAAAAATGCTTATTTTTAGATGTGATCTCATTGTGAAGTTTCAGTGTCACAGGAAATTATACAAACAAAATCAAGTTGTACTACACATGTTCTGCAGGCAACTGTTAGGTCACTTTTTCCTGCATAGGCTTGGATGTTAGTATTTATTTGTTTCTTTAATTAACCACATTAAAAAAAAAATTAAATCTTAACATTTTCTATCAATTTTCTAATTTGGATTGCAGGACAACTGTGTGGATGCCTCTATAGAAATACGTTGTACATTACACACTGGAAATGAAATGGACTTTGTCCCAAGCTTTTTCAACTGTCAGAAAGGAATTTGTGCCTGATGTTTGTCATGCTTGCTTTCAGGCCAAAGCTGACTGGCTTTAAAACTGGAGCAAAACTCACTAAGCATGAAGTAGGAATTGGGAGAAAGAAGAGGTAAAATGTCGGTTTTCTTGCTGCGGATTCTGCAAGAAATTAGTTCTGGTATAGCTAAAATATTAATTTTAAGTCTAAATCCAAATCCTGGCTTCTTTAGCAGTGCTGATACCTTAAAAGTCAATCCATATGCATGGCAAGCCAGGTTAAAAGTGCTTTAGTTGTGATTAATGTCACCAGCTGCACATGTATGCTTGAGAGTATGTTTATAATGAAGAGTTTGGGGTTTTTTACTTAGGGATACAAAATTAACTAATGAGTTCTGGAGTTCTTCAGTCAAAGAATTTCACAGTTCATAGCATACAGTTGAACACTAGCCATTGTTCAAGTGGCTGCGGCTATACTCTGCTGAACCTGGCAGAGTAGTTGCATGTTACCTATGATCTCTCATGATTTCCTTCTGCCAATATGAAATGAAATTAAATGAAAAAAAAGAAAAGAAAAAAGGTAAGGTCAATATTAATAATGAAAAATTACTTTCCAAAGTGAAAAAAATTTCATCTCTGTAATTGACATTACAATATGAATGACTTTCCTCTTTTATTTATTATTTGTAAATACTAAAGAACCAGTCGATGAGAACTGTGGAGATAACTGATGGTAAAGAATTTCTTCAGAGTCAGTGTTCACTCTTCCTTCCCAGAAGGAAGCTGATTTATGTAGTTTACATGCACTCGAGCTGCTCTCAAAGCTGAAAATTACTGGGGCAGGCCGTGCACAAGAGTCACAGGGAAGGAGGTGCTAAGAAAGAGAAAGGACCTTAGGATTTAGAGGTAATCTGAAGGGTTTAATAGGCTCTAAGTGCCCCATGGTTGTGCAGTGATGAGCACAAGCTAACAGACCTTGCTAAGAAATGGTGCTCCTTAGCTCAGACCCAGCACTGCAATAATGCCCACTTGCTTTTGGTTCTGCAGCTAGCTGGAGCTTCGCTGCTGTTCTGGAGTCCAGATTTTTAAGGTACTAACAAATCAAATTGCCATCTGTCTCTGACTTAACTGAAGAGTTTTTTGTTTGCTTCTTTGTTCAGAGGGGAACTGAATTCCCAGATACCTCTAAAAATCTGGTCATTATTAGCTACAAGTAATGCAGAATTCACAGTGCAGAAGTCCCTTTTGTGACAGCTTTTAATTTGTATATCTTACGCTGGTGGGATTTGTGCTTACACGTATTTTTAAACAGCACATATCACGTATCTGCTCTGTGCTTTTAAAAATTCCTGGTTTGGTTGGTGTTGATGTAAAAAATACACCACAGGATGCAACATGGTAACAGGGATTGTCCACAATCAAGATAAGACTGGGTTTGTGCAATACTCCAAGGCAGGGGAATGTTTTCTCACAACACTACTTATCGATTCTTGGGCTGAAATCCCATCCAACAATTCTGTGGCACTCCTCTGGACGTGAATGAATTAGATTTAGATTTAGATATTTAGTAATTTGGCGAGGGGAAGCTAATGTTGAAATTTGGTATTCTGCTCTTCATCCTCCTTCTCCGCTGGCATTCTGCTAGCCAGAGGGAACACCAGCTCCATGCCTGCCTTTGCAGCCACTGCCAGCCGCCTTGCTTGGCAGGCTGGTGAGAACTTGTTCCGGCTTGGGTTTGCTGGCATCTGTCTCCAAGGGCACAGCCCGTGCCAGCCAGCAGACTATTAGCCCTGTCAAATATTGTGACTCTCTGGTGAATAGCAGGGTGCGTAATGTTGGCAACACTGGAGTAGCTAAGCCTACAAGTAATTACTTGATTTGCAGTTGTTTATTTCTTTATGTGCAAAAGCTGGAAAAATTCTGACATCCACAAAAGGATAAACGTTAATCTGCTCTGTGCCTTAGCACTAATTACCTTTCTTCCATGATTTCTCTAATAGCTGCCACATTAGGACCGGCTCCTAGATGGGTATAGAAAGGACCTTCATCTTTTTCAATAATTTGCTCTGTTTAAAACAAAATAAAGGTTATTACTTTGAAGCTTCATTCTTTCATGTAAAATGTCACATTGCAAAACTTACATCTAGCTTGTTGGAAGACTGCTGTATGGGCCTGGGGTCAGTTTTCAAACCCTTATGTCTAAGGTATTTGCCCACACAGTTTGTACAAAACATGCAAAGCAATGGCTAATCTTGCAAACAGCCACGATAGGGACTGTGTGCCTTTCCCTAGCACAAACACTTGTTCCACATCTCAGGCTCTACAATGACATTCAAATTGGCGTTTTCCTGTTATCAGCAAACAATTGCTTCTCCTTCTCCCACTTCCTCCTCTCCCAGTATATAGCAAGGAGGATAAATGGGATAACAGTGGTAAATATTGATGTTAGGGAGCTGTACCGTACTTGTTTTTCAGCAGACATGTTACAGTGCAGGAACTTACAGCTTGAAAAACTGGCCACTAAGGTTACACAGAGAATTCCTGCCACCCACGAAAAGACTGTGAAATGAAAAAAAAACCCCCAAGTTTGCTGAAAAAAAATCATGCAGAAGGCCTAGTCAAAATCGCTGTATGCCAAGAATGTGGCCTCAGTTTTCTGTGTGTAGGTAGGACCATATCAGCAGTCACAATACATGCTGTATGTTTGTTTTGATACCAGGAGGCAGGCTCCAGCTGTGGGAAAGAAATGGCCAGGCCCTGCTTGCGTTCAGGAGATGGTGGAGCTGTGCTGGCTGATGTCTGAATGCTGACTTGATGCTTTCTGCCATGCTAACTCCAAGGGCTGGATAGGTGGTGCTGCTCTTGACAGACAGCCTCTGGAAGCATGATGAAGGCGTGGGATAAATCTGAATACGTCAGTGGGGAACGGCTTAATTTAATCTTCTCAAGGACAATATTGATAAGAAAGAGCAATAAACCTATAGATTATGCTGCGGCACTGGGTTCTTCAGAGAGAGTTTCATACTCCTGTATTTCCTAGTGTCTGCTAGGACTGAAGAATTTAAATGGGAATGGACAATAATTTCTTAAGTTTGCTTAGTGGTTTCAGTATGAAAAGAAAAGTGAGGATAAAGAAATAACTGCCAGATAAAACTTGTGCTAACTATATGGAAGAAACAATATTTAAAAACCCCAACAAATAACAACTGTGTTTTCAAATGAACTACATTTTGAAGGTTGTTTCTTATAAAACAAGGAACAGCAAGGAATTGGCTTCCAGAGTTCTTCCTGGGAGCTTTAGAAATACCCTACTTCCTGTTTTTGTTCCCACAGATCATCTCTGAGACATAGCCCCAACATTCAAAAAGGCAGAAAGGTCCATTCTGCATTTTGGAGGAGCATTGATTCAACTTTCCTCTTTTACAGTTGATACAAAATCCTAGTAACTGAAAGTGTAACAAGGATTTTTATTTTCCTCCCCCATTTTCGGTGCTGAACCTTTTGTCTGCGCCTGAATAGCTTATCCAGTAGAGTCTGAAAGTGCCTGTTACACTTGGCTATGTGCAGTGTCTGTACTGTATGGACGCTTGTGCTACTGCGCCATGCCTGTCACTCTGCTTCCATCTGCTCTATTTTTCCAGCTCTTGGAGACAGGGTAGGCCATCAAACAACAACAAGGGTCCCCCCCATTGCTTTTTTTGGTGCTGCTTGTGTAGTTTCTCGATGAAACTGTGGATCTCTTTAGCCTTACAGGAGACAAATGCCTGAAAAGGAGGATAAACTCTTGCAACAAGTGAGGAATAATCTGACATCTTTTTTTGCTTAGGCTTTACTAAGGGTAACTTCAGCAATTTCACTGTTGGAGCAAAAAACGGCCATAAAGCTCTAAAGTTTTGGACCAGGACTGGTTTTTTTAAAAGCTGTATCTAACCTTGACAAATAAATTAGGTCATAAAGTTATGACCTACTTTTTATCAGTATGTTGTTGTTACATGTCTGCTGCTCAAGGAGAATGGATGTGAGGCCATAAGCATTCTGACTGAAAAATCAAATAGGTAATTGCATTACGAAATAATGAGAGAAAGGGCCCATGTGTAGGGTTGATAAGTGGACTAGTCATAAGTGTGTAAAATTCCAGTTTTATAAGTCTTCACTAATTACTGTTCTTAAAAAACTCCAAAAATATCTTCCAACAAAAACATCCAACTAACCCTGTGATCCCAACTTGAAGGCTCATTTCCTTCCTGTGAACTATTATGTTTTTAATACATCTCAGCACTTACCAACACAGCTGCAAGATGGGAAATCATACTGGGTTTTGGCAGGTGTGTCCAATAAATTTTTTACAGGAGTATCCAATAACTTGGAAGGTGAGTCTAAAAAATTATTGAGAACAGTTCCAGCTGTTCTTTTGGTCGGGGTTTTCTCAGCAGACAAGTTTGCTTGCTGATCTAAGATTGGAGTTTGAGTTTCAAAATCTGCAGCACTGGTATTTCGTGATAGGATGGTAATAGGGCCTGCTGTTTCAACCTTCACATGTTTGGGTGATTTGAGAGTAAAAGTCTTATGATCAAACAGTGATTTGACCTGTATCTGTTTTAGCTGCTGCTCCATTGTCTCAATGATGCTCTTTTGTTGCATGTTCTCACAGCCAAAGTGCTGATTCTCTTGTTTAATTGTTTTTTTCCACATTTTGTTTTCCAGCTGTCCAGCTGATGGGCGCATGCAGACATTAGACTTTGTGCCAGCCTCAATTTTTATAGGCTTGCGTGCTGCACTGGGACCAATCTCAGATTTGGGTTGCTGGTATGCTTGTTGCTCCTGTTTTTGCAAGAGATGCCACCGCAGAGCAGCGTGCTTTTGAAAATCCTTAGGGGTCTGGGACTGCAAATGGCAGCCTCTCTGGTCTTGGGTGTGGGGGGCAGTTTGGCTGTGTGGTAAGTACTGCTGAGGGATCTGGGGAGCCTGTTTGCTCGGGAGGTCTTGGTTCAGACTAGCACCATAGCCCTGTGAGGGCTGGAGGGATGGCAACTGCAGAACTGAGGCTTGTTGTGTCTGTTGCTCTTGTTCTTGAAAACAGTGATTCACATCTTGCTTTGCGGTCAAGTTATTTGAAAAATACTGCACGTGCTGCAAGTCCTGCATTTTGTTGGCTCCAAAGCGTTCTGTATTTGCGGCGTTCCCTTTCTTCTCGGAAATCAGGTGCCTGTTGTTTGGGCAAGGGTGCTGGAGACTGGCATTTGCCTTCTGAGTGTAAAGGGGAGCTTTGTTGTTCATGGTCTGTACCTGCTCTAGGCCTAGCTGAGGGTTAGGCAGTGGGAATGCAGTTGATTTAACATACTTATTCCCAGCTGGGAAACATTCATCTACTTTAAGTTGATTGAAGGGCATCCTGTCTAGAGGCTGCTCAGCATTGCTTTGGGGGTGGGATACGGCTTGGGGCAGGTCTTTACTTTTCATTTGCGGAGCCTGCTGCTGGTTTGGAGTTAGCTGTGAACTGCATGGCAGTTGCACTGGATGTGCCTGTTTTTGCAGCATCTGTTGCAAAATGTGTGAATGCAAGAATTGCCCGTTTTCGCCTGGCTGAGGATTCAAGTGCTGTTGTTTCAAGGGGGCCCCTAAAGGCTGTTCAGCTTGTTGTTCTGATCTTGGCTGGAAATGGAGCTGCTGTGGAGGGTGTTGCTGCACTTGGGACTTGAGAAGGGAATCCACTTTTGTGAGCTGTGTCTGCGGTGAGTGTTTCTGGAATGGCAGCTGCTGGTCAGCTGAGGGATGCGGCTGCAGCTGGGAGCTCTCGCTTTTGTACAGTGGAGGAAGTTGTTCCTGTTGCATTATCTTCTGGCTCTGGGCCTGTCCTGAAGGCCCCTTTAATGAATCAGGACTTCCAGCATACTGTTTTGTGTAGACTGTTTGGGCTGTGCTTGCCTGGTACTGAAGAATTGACCGCAATAATGCTTCACTGGGCTTTTGAGGAGGCTCTCCTTGGCGGAACTGGGTGGAAACCAGTTCTATCCAGGCTGGTTTTGAGTAATGTTGAGCCTGTTGTACAGGCTCTTTCACTTGGTCCTTTTCTTTGTCAGGAGGAGTCTCAGGTTCTCTCTGTCCTGGGAAATGCTGATAGTGTTGTTGCAACTCACCCTCACTTCTGTGTGCGTGCAGGTTTTGGAGGGGAGGTTCTGACGCCAGCGTCACTTCTTTGGGGCACTGCGGAATCAAGGTGGCCACAGCAGCTTGCGGGTTGCTTTCACTGACATCTTGTGACGTTTGTGCCTGTTGCAGAAGGCTCTGCTGAGGGTGAAGTTGTTGTTGGCTGAGGCTGGGACTTTCTGATATTGGTCCCTCCTGTTGCCCTTCATTTTTTATCTCCCCAGGAAGAGTTTCATCACATCTGTTGTCATAGGAATGGTGTCCTTCTTGCACCGCGGCAGACAGTGCACTGTTCATTTCTGGAGCAGGAGGGGTGGAGGAATCTTTGTGAAACGTTGAGTTCTGTGTAAAGAAAGCACCATTATTTTCTGCTTGCTCAGAGTACCTTTCCAGAGCGGTGCTCTGAGCTTGCAGGTTACTGCTGGAACTTAGAGAGAGGTCTTGGTTGGGAACCTGCCCTATGCTTCCATGAATATTACTGTTTCCTACAGGTAACTGGTGAGGATCATAGCCTGGAATCTGTTGCTGTAGCTGTAGTTCTGGTTTCTGAAGTGAACAGCTACCTGGCAATACAGGTGGTTTACTGGAGTCTTCTGTGTTGTAGACCTCAGCAACCACTACAGCTGGCACTTGAGGCAGCTCAGAGTTTGAGGTCTGTGGGGAAGTGATCTGCCCTGAGGTATGGGATGAATGCGTTGTCTCATAGGACAACTTATTAGTAGCCTGACTGGTAATGGCATTGATATGAGATGTGTTCTTCTGCATTGCTATGGAAACATGTTCTGGATAATATTGAGACAGTGTTTTCTCCAGGAGTTCACCATGCATGCTTTCCATGGAAGAGGCAGAAACTGTAGCACCATTAGGCATTGGCACTGCCTTATTCTTAAGTAGTAAGACAATGTCCCTGTTATGGCAATGAATATTTTCCCGCTCCTGCTCATCCTGAATCAGAAGGTCATGAGGGTTTTCTGAACCAACACTGTTGTATCTTGTAGACGGTATCAAATCTGAAGCTTCGTTTTCTTGTCTTGTAAAACTCTCAGATTTCTTCTCACTATAACAATTGGAGACACTTGGTTTTTCAATATTGTCCTCTGGCTCAGCTTTTTCTCCATTTACCTCTTTGTCTTGTTTCACTTTCTTGCTCTCATGAAGTCCATACAGAGAGGGCTCGCTAAAAGTGCGTTTGATCCCACCATTTTGCATATATTTGGAATATACTTTCTTTTCCTGTAAAAGGTCGGGGCTAACGCGATTGTTTGGACTTTCCTTCAGGTGGGGCACCCCAAAGTTGCTTTTATTGAATAGTGGCTTGTGGTCTCCATTTACTTCCACTTCAGGCCTCTCTGTTGCTGGACTCCCATTCTGTAGCTTCACTGCAGAAGGCTCTGCCTGGCAAACGTGAGAAGACTGTGGTATTAGAAAGGGACTCAATCTATTGCCGTCAACATGGTTGGTTCTGTCCTGTTCCATCTGGCCTGCTCCGGGGCCATCCACAAAGCTACCCTCTGAATGTATCTGAAAGAGAAAAGAAACAGGACAGAATCTTAAGTCAGTTTTCGTTTCCATTGAAGGACAGCCAGTTACTGACAATTCCTGCAGCACTTAAGCACCCATTGCCCTAACCAGCTCCCACACACAGCATAAGCCTGGAAGCACACCGGAGGAGTGTTTCACCATCCTAGCACATCTTGCATCCCCAGGTCTCCCTTTTTATTACAGGTTTGTTCTTCAAGATGAAAAGAGAGTGAAAATACAGAGTGGCTTCCTTACCCCCATTTAACACACAAGAAGATATTTTACCAGAAGAAATCTCTCTTAGTGGTGCAAAAATCATTCTCTACTTTTGAATGATTTGCATAGACTCCTCTGTCATCACATTTTGCCCTTGGTAAAGCAGAAAGTCATTTTGAAACCATGGTTCCTAGACTTGGTGCTAATAATGTAATTTGATTAAGTGTTCCTAGCCTCTTTTTTCTGACTTGAAGGAGTTTTGCCACCAAATTTCCAATTAGAGGGGAAAACCTTTTTTTCTGTCCTCAGCTGTCTGAACAGGGTCTTTTAAAACTGACATTCCTAAAGACCATGCAAGTGGCACAATGCACAAGACAAAGCCATGCTTGACTGCTGTCCACAGGAACTCTTACAGTTCATCAACAGAAAGGTAATGTTGACAGAAACAGGACTTCTGTTTTTGAAAGGTTTGATGGCAATGCTTTTTTTCAGGTATCAATATTCTTTCAAATTTACATATAGACATCAAGCGTGGCTTTGCAGTTGCTGAGCAAGGATTTTTTTCTTCTTTGTTTGGATGAGAAATCACATTTTCTCATATACTCTTTATATTTTATTTACAAAGTAAAGTTTTTAGCTTGATAAAAGTACTGACAATGTACAGTGAGCAAATTCCATACAATGACAAGCTAATCCTGTTCACATGCATCTTTCCAGAATTCACAGATCCAGTTAACATAGATAAAGCCCTTGTTTGACTCTGCTTGTAATTTATTCTTCGTTGGTTTATAGTTCTCAACCAGTCACAAATGACAGAAGGCAGACTGACAGTGGGTCTTACAGATTTGAAGTTGCACGGAGAAAATTTGGACATATGCATGTCCGTTCTGAAGCTTTTATTTTTGGTTTGCATAAAGGAGCATCTGAAGGGTTTTCCATTACCAGCTCAGATCTGCTTGAACTGCAAAGTCAGGAGAAGCACTACATGTGGCTGGTATTGTCACTACGTAGGAAGAACCATTATACTGAAAAATCTCTCCCATCATGGTTGCTCTGCTTATGTATTTATCCTACATTAATATTTTTATGTTATTAAAATGTAATTTTAAATGTTATTTAAATGTAATTTATACAGTTTTCAGTGCAGTATTGCTTTACTCGTTTAGTAATATGATTCTAAAATGCTTTTAGAAGTAATATGAGTTCATTAAGTACATTGCATCCAGCAGAATTCTCTCTGCTTGCAGCTCTGATTTCAGTAGCAGGACAATTCAAATGCACATTTTGACTGGCAAGCACCTATATGATAGCTTGCATTCATTTCCTCCGAATCCCAGACTTGTTTTTAGATTTACTTTTGACCTCCTGAAGTTTGGGTTTTTTCTTCCTTTACTCAATTTATGTTTTTTATGACAAAAGTAGAGAAGTTCTCGCTGCAAGTAACAGTACTTTAAAAAAGAATTTTTGCAAGGAAAGTTAAGAACAAGGGAGGTGGAAAAAAATGTTTGTCAGTCTTGCCTGGGTCTTTTTGACATGATAGTGTAGGCTTATTCCCATCTAGAGGTATTTCCCACCCTAGCTTTATAGTACCACAAGACATGAGCCCTTGCAGCTTTCCCAGGGAGACGATGTTCCATGCTTAGCAGAGATCTGTGTGGATTCCTCTGAATCCTCTGAAAGGATTCCTCTGATGTGTCATTCTAGGCCAGGCAGCAGAACGATGCTCCCAGAGTGTCTCAAAAATAAAATGCCAACCTAATTTGGAAGCCATTCTTTGCCTTCACACCTTTCATTCCTAAAAACTGCAGGTGAACCACAGACATGAGTGTGTAGGCTGCTGCATTTCGCAAGTATGAAATGAAATAAAGGGCACCGTCGTAATTAATACTGTGCTGGCAAGCTGCTTCTAAAAGATTTATTTCCTTAAAAAAAAGTTTTAGTCTGTGCAACTAAGCTGTGAGAAACTTTGTCTGGCCCTCAAAGTCTGCCTTGCTGCTTTTTTTTCTGGTGTACCCTGTGGGTTGCAACCAAATTCCTTCTGAGAATTCCCAGGCAATCCTTCTTCTCAACTCCTTACTAACTATCAGATAAACCCACCATTTTCTTGAGAAGTGGGGGCTCCCTGATTCCTCTAAACTTAGCTTGCAAACCCGTCAAAGGAGCACATCTGTGGTCAGAAAAGGGTCTTAGGTTCATGCTGTCCTCAAAACCCACAAGGTTATCTTGTGACATGAATTTTGTTCATGGCATTCTCAAAGATCTCATGGTATGTTCCCCCAAATTCTGACCACCTTCAGTGTAAAAGGCACTGGTGTCAGACATTGCAAAGAACATGGGAATCATTTGGTTCTTCAAAATACAAAGTTAATTCATGCATTAAAAGTGCCAGATTTGCATTCTTTGAAATGTGTCTAGGATGGGGGTGGCTTTGAATTATACTTCTTTCTCTCTCTGTCTACACTCAAGTTATTCACTATCCTCAAGTCACACCTGAGTAAAAATCTTCCTCAAACAACTACAAGTCACAGCAAATGTAAAGTAACGTAGTTTGTAATATAGAACTGGCAAAAAAATAAATGGTCATGATATCTCTATTACTGATTTTAACTGGGACACCATGAAGTAGTACTCCTACCTGCTTGCACCTTAAAAAGTCTTTGTGGTCATCCTTACAATCATTGTGGGGTGAACTCTCTACCTCTCAAAGTAAATCTACCTTCCCACAAGTGCAGCAGTTAGTCTTTTTAGTCTTTCCCATAGCTGTATTTTACCCAGACCATTTAGAAGCTCCACATATTTTTCTTCAGCTATAATTCATTAGAAATTCAAGTCACATCATCAGCATCTGTGAAACAATTACTGCATCTAGCACTGACTCTGCAGTCTAATCCATCATAATTATGACTGGCCTCTTTGAAGGTGCCACGATGTGTGACTTAAATATAGCACATTACTGTGCAAATGGATCAGCATCTCATCCCACCAATATGCATTCAAGTTATAATTCAGACTACCACTGTCTGACTTTTTCAGATCCGATCGATGTATGTGCATTTATTTCTTGCCACACACAGGGCACAAACTGGAAACTAGCAGGTGAATGAGAGCCTGAGATTTTTTGTTGTTTGTTTTATGGACAAGTTTGGCACATTCCTGCCACCTCTTATCAGTATAATCTGGAAGGTGTTGTTACAAGCACGACAGACATTTCTGCAGCAACAGAAGTTGTGTCATCTTTTTTCACAGAAAATCTTTCTTTAGTTTTAGCCAGTTCTGGAGGTTCATAGCTTATTTTCTATAGCACCTGTATCTGGGGAGTTTGTGAATGCAAAGCAGCTCAAATGAATGAATGGATAAATACACCCACTGCAGGGGAGTACAGTCTTCTGCAAAACTGGGCAAGATTCCCAGGAGAAAAAGTAGGTGGGGGAATAGCTGTGGTAGAGCACTCATAGACCTAAAAGGACCAAAAGGTGGGATGTCAGATGGGTTGTTTCCCCTTCTGGGGTGAGCTGAGATAGACATTCATCTCCTCAGAGGTTTTTCTCCCCAGCAGAAATACACATCTTCAGATCAAAGTCTCAGCTGAGTTGTGCTCAACTGATTATCAGGATGAGACTCAGGAAAGCAGAAGTCAGATACCCAGAAGCTTGTTGATGGCTCACTAGGTTGTTCCTGGAGTGTTGCCACAGCCTCCATCCTGCTGGCACCCTTCTGCCACTGCCAGATGACACAGAGGTCTAAATTGCTCCCAGACAAGAAACCCCTCCAGCACTTTCTCAACAGGAGGTGAATTTGCCCATATGTCTTGCCAAACTCCAGTTTGGTAAGTCGTACTTTCTGCTTACACTCTCCTGCTCCTGTTGTCTGTGTACGGTAGCTGGCTTCACTTGTGGCTGTGTATCCTTATGTGCTGTTGTGCAGTTGCATCTCTCCTCTGAAGCTCATGCATCTGGCAAAGAGTTCTAAATACTGAAGTTCCAACATGCGAAAAAGCTCCTGAAGTTAGGGCTTTGGGTTTTTTCCTATTTCACTAATGAATGAAAATTTGAGAAGAGGCACAAGTGGTTATTACTTAGGTAAGGGCACTCATGCATGACATTGTCAGAAAGCTCTGCTCTAAAACCTTAACTCTTATGGACTTGCATATATGCAAAATTGTTTCTGATTAACCCTATGACAAAGTTTTCTCTTCTTTAACATTGGAACAAGATATGTAAGCAGTTACAATGACACTTAACGCCAGGATTTGATACTATGGGATGTGATTCTCTGGCCTAGCTAAAGACCAGTTGCTGCAGCTGTGCCCTGGGTTAACACCTGTAAGCAACTGCCAGTGTCTCTAGAGGAGAAAAGACGTGCAGTGAACTACATGTCTGAGGGGTGATGTAACACATCAAAGCTCTTATTAGTGAGACACTTCCATTACTGCTGGGATAAAAAATTGAACACATGTGGTATAGTTTAAGGATTTCCCATATCTTTTGCACTTAAGGTACTGTAGTTTATACACAGAGAAACAGCATGTGCTTCCACATGGAAACTTAGAAGAGAGCCAAGAGCAGGACAGATTCAAGAGAGATTGCATTCATACCCAAGGTGAACCGAGGCTCAAAACCCCACAACATCCCCTAAGGATTTGCTCTGCTCCTTACCAGCATCACTGCTGCCCCACTGCATATGTGGTGGCTGAGGAAAACACAGTGAAACTTCAAGGCAGATGTAAAGGAGGCCCCAGAAGGACAAGGACACACCGTTGTTAGCTGGCCTCTATGGCTTACAATAGGGTCCTTTTGCACTGCATTCAACTGTCTCTTCATTTGGATAGTTTATTTATTTAGGGCATTAGCAATGCTTTGGAAAAAAACTTGAGTAAGGATGCCATGCCTTGCCTGTCCCTTGAAGTTTTTTAGTTAAAGCTATATTTCTTCCTAAAATATACATATTGCTTTTCTTATTGTAGCTTTAAAGAGCAGTTAAGGGGTTAATCTAGAAACTCCTCAATGATACTGTGACTGTATTCTGCAGAAGGTCATATTACATGAATATAATTGTCTTCACTGGCATTTAGATCTATGATAATCTGTGTCAAACAAAAGAAAATGTGGGATGGATAAAATTTGTTACCTAATTTATAGCTAATTTATCCTTAATTTACAGGGTAAATGGCGACTAGCGAATATAGATATAAGCAGACATATGGGAATGAAGAGCATGAGATTTGTGACATATGAGGATTAATAATTCATTAAATCTTATCCAAGCCAGACGCTTCAAAATTCATGCATTTTTAAAATCAACTAGTGCTAAACCCCCCTCAATTTACTGACACCAGTTCCTGCATTTCAGTAATACAATGGTCTGGTTGCAGAAGCACTTGAATCAGTTTGACCTTAATACAGAGGACATGATAGTAAAGCTAAACAGTGATTTCCCCTTGCTACATTACATAACCATCAACAGGACTGGATACTGCATAGTTTCCACCCAGATGTGAAAAATTGTACTATTTTAACAATTGGCATAAAATGAAGGGAAGTAAAAATTAAATGCCTCTACAATATGGGTGGAAAAAACCAATTATGCAAAGGAAATGAATTCAGGATTATAAAATGAGAGTAAACAGAAATTATAATGTCGCATCACACATCTCACCAGTTCCCATTTTTTGTGATGTGTGTTCCATACAAACTTTGTACCTAACTGTATTATGTAGCACTTCTAGAAAAACACCACAGCTCCTCAAGTAGTTGCTTTAAATGCCACCATGTTAGGACCAGATTAAAAATGTTTCCCAAAAGGCTAAACTTCAGAACCAGGTTGAATTTAAGAAACAAAAGGACCCTCCCATTGCAATAACCAGATCGTTCAAGATGAGGTTGGCATTTATGTCTGTTCTTGCCGGCTGTAAGCTCTTTTCCATAGTTTAGGTTTGGAGTATGGTGGATCCAGGTGGTTTGTATGGACAGGCCATTCCACAGAGCTGCACTGCTCCCCAGGTTAGCTTGTTTGGTACTACCTTGGGTGCTGGCATGCCAACATACTCTAAGACCAGTATTGCTCAATTTCTTGAGCACCGCCTTGACTGTTAGATGTCTTTAACAAATACAGGGAAGCTGAACTAAAGCAGCCTTTCATCTTTGCTGTTTTTTTGAGAATCGTTGTGTCTGATAATTCTAATAGGAAGGCTGCAGGAATGGGAGTTACAGCCTTAAATCTCAGGAGTGCTCAAATAAGTGTATGTTGAGCGAGATGCTTTTGCATAATGAGAAACTTCTCTGTGAAGTCTAGACCAGCAAAATTGTTTCAAATTGTAACCCACACAGGACATCATTCGGTAATTCTCCAGTGCCTGTGAATTCAACACTGGCAAAGATGTTGGGGTTGGAAAACAGAACAAAGCCTCTTTTTCTTCATCTCAGTCTATTATGCTAGGCTAGGCGTGTTGAGCAGTGTTAATCAGGTGCACAACTGGTGCTTTGACCCGTTTTTGATTCCCGGAGAAAGGATGTGATTTGAGGATGATTTTCCTCTCAGTACTTCAGCTACCCCATGTGTCAAATGGTGATGGTGATATGGGCTGCTGATTAAAATCAGCTCCCCGAGAGCAACAGCTGACTGCTCTTGCTGTTCTGGCTGAGCTCTGCAGTGCAGCCTCTTGTGAGCACGCCAGGATAAGCAAGCGTTGGTGGCTGAACCGTTCCTCAAGACACACTTGATGTTATCAACCTGCTGTTTAGGGAGGGTTACCAAGAGGTCACTGTTATCATTATCTTCCAGTTTCTGTGATCTTTGTCCATTTGGCTTCAGACCTGGTTATAGCACGGATTTCTTGGGTTGATGACTTCCTAGCACCAGTCAAAGGTCAGTTATCCATGATGATTTCATCACAGCTTTTGGCAGAGTGAAAAACCACTGAATGAAAAAGAAAAACCACTGGAAAGCTAAAAATTTCAAGGTTTCATCATGTTGGGACAGTAACATTGGAAAATAGGCATATGAGCAGAAGAACTGATAGAAGAGAATAAAACACTCTGGGCTGCAGTGTACTCAGAAAACCTATTTACACAGCTCTGGTTTCCATTATCCTTTGAACTTCAAATAGGAAATCCTGTTGGTCTCAGAGTTCTGTTAAAAACAGAGTATTTTACAAAAGGCAGTTCTCTTAAATTTCTTTTTAAAAGTGGAAGGTCATACTGAGAGGAGAGTGGGGAGAATGCAAAGAGAAGGTTGACGGCTCCAAGGTGTACTCTGACTCGTGCTCCTGCATGTCCAGATGGTAAAGCAGAGCTTTCAGCCCCTTCACTGGCCTCACTGTGGTAGCCTTTACACCCCTCTACACATTCCTCTTCTGTTTTTTTCATGGCTCTGCCACACCTAGGCTGGGATGTTGTAGTGAACTCAACTTTTGGCTGCTATGTTTTGAGAAATGAGAGGCAGCCAAAGAGGCAGCTCCCACACTACACAGTGTACGCTGTGTGTGCCGATATAGTCAAGGGGCAGGTTTTGGGGATCCCTGCCAGGAGCAGTGAGCCACGAGATGCCCTGTGTCCCTGTGAGAGATGCTGCCTGCCCCTGCATGTCCTGCTGGGGGTTCACTTCCACACAGTGGAGCTAGAGGAGTTGAGCGAAAACAAGGGTACTTGCTTTGGAAAGATCTTACACTGTTTTAATTGTTGCATGATTTAATTTTAAGAAGTGTTTCCATTCCCACTTGCGATTTAGTTTTATTCCTCCCAATTTATGCCTTTTGCGACTTACAAACCAGACCAATTGCTCATAAACACATGGGAAAAACAGGTTTGTTGGTGCCCTGTTCCTTGGCTTCAGGGCAACACCAGCCAGACCTGTACTAGTCCACTCCAACCTGTTTTCAAAAGTCTCTGATGATGAGGGTTGCATAATAACACACAGTTACATGCTGTAATTAATCTTACTTATTAGAAAGCTTCTACCATTTAAAACATAACCTTAGATCAGCTCATCCCATCTGCCACAGACATGTAGAGCAAGTTTTTTTTTCCTTCTGTGCTATGGCTTCTTTCTCTTCATGTAATTGAAGACTGTCATTAATGCTCCCCCCTTAGACAGAATAAACAACCCAGTTCATGACATCCGATCTCCTCCCTGGGTGGATCTATATCCATACCATTTGTTCCCTGACCAAATGCATGGAGGTCACAAAGCAAATCCAGTCTGTTCTCTGGAGACATTATGCACATGCTACACTCTGCTAGATTTTCTCCAAATTCAGATGCTTGATATGCAAGCAGCTATAACATGTATCTGTATAATCTTCCAAAATCCTGTATGAATTACCTTGACTTTCCCCTCAGTAACTAAGCAGTTTTATTCCCTCACTGTATAAATCACACTAAAATCAAGAGAACAGGCTTGTTACTTCTAGTAGAGCTTTATAGAAAAGATTGTTTCCTTAAAACCTTTCAGTGTGCTTAACTCTTCGAGCTACTCACACAAACATCTCTTCTGACTTCCACTGTTGCTGAGGCACCACACAAGATAAGAATCTAACGCATTTTTAGAGGTCTATGAGAAGATGCTCCCTGGAGCTATGGTTGCCATTCAGCTTTTTTGCATTCGTGTGTGGTCTTCAGGAGCAGTTTTTATGTGGGTTATTGCAATCTACATACAACAATGGCATGGATTATTGTGCTGAAATCCAGATCTGAGAAAACAGTTACAGTTACCTCTTCAGATGTACCAGAGATGAAAGAAAAGGTGGTTTTGATGACCAGAGCCAGCTGACGACCTAAGAGCAGTCAAGATCTAATCCTGATAAAAGCAAAACTCTGGGAGAGAAACAAAACATGGGAACTGGTGCTGCCATACCACAGTTCCGAGCACACAACAGAGCTTAGCATGGGTACTGTTGCCATCCCCTTAAGCTTTAGGTTGGAGCTGAGGATATGGGACTACGTCTTCATTTTGAATACTCAACATCCAAGCTTGGGAAGAACTTGGTCATTGATCTTTTCAGATAAAAGGGCTCAGGACCCAAACAAATTGTCAGTCAAGCGACACCAACTTCACATCATGGCAGCATTTATTGAGGCGTTACAAGCCTAGCTTCTTAAGCCTGGCTTGAAAAACATATTTTCTGTAGTTACCATCTTGGCTACAGTATTTTTCTTCCCTTTCTAATTTTAGCTTTATATCCCTTGCCAAGAGAGTTTTTAGGTTTTTCTTTAGAAGGCCACTGTTAATTTTATTCTGAGGATCAAGTGATAGGCTCCAGTTTGTGCTTCTACACAACTGAGGCCATTTCTCAGTTCCTTCTTATCTTGTTCTATCCCCACTTACAAAGATGTGGGTTTTATGTATAGCCATTTAGAACTTCTTAGTATTTAAGCATAAATGGCAGTATATGGGGAGTTCTATGTATTTTGTGACAAGAAACACTTAAGAAAACTACTAGAGAAAAAAGATTATTACAAGGATGCAGGCTTTTTCCTTTCTGTGGAATATCCCTTCAATATTCTAGGGAAACTGGAAACCAGTAAAAAGTCTAGATTTTGTGAGTGGGATGATTGCTTAGAAACACAGCTCTAGCTTGAAAGTTTCTCCCTTTAACCAAGTTAAAAGACTGGATAAAAACTTGGAATTGCTGTGCTGAGAAACAGTTGGGACCCCAGAACGAGCTGGCATTCCTGCTTTTCTTTAATTTCCAGTAATTCAAAGGAACATTGTTTCTCCTGTTTAAATTTTTCCCTTTGTGGCGGGATGCAACATGAAGAGGCAGAAAATTCACTGCTGCCAAGCTAAAAGGAGCCGGGGGAACTGGCAGATTGTGATTTAACTCTCACTAAGACTTTTAGACTCCCACAGCTGACACTTGGAAGAGCGGCATTTGAGCAGTCCTGAAGGGAACTGCAACACTTCTCTCTCTGTCCTTCCTTTTCAAATATTTTCAAAGCTTTGAAAACAGTCGGTTGTTCTTCATTCTGGCAACTCGCCACTTGCTGCCGGCTCACATCAGTTCACAGTCTTCTGAGGTATCTAGTGGCCTGCATGGATTTGAGAGAGTTTGAAGCTCTAATGAAAGACCTTTGATATTTTGGGATATTTAAGAGACACACAGAAACGGGTGAGTTAAAAGAGCTGTTGTCAGCCTCTGCAAAGCCCACTTCATATTCTCAGTCACGAGATACCGTTTCACTAATTGATTATTGTCTGTCCACAACACAGTCATGCTCTTAGTGCACAAAGAAGCAGTGTGGATGAAAAGCTCACCATTGTAAAGTACATACTCAACTGAATTTAGAAAGCTGGGAGTTACAGACAAATCTAAGATATGAGACTACTTTGAATGAAACTCATAAATCATAGCTGAGATTTTTTTCAGCTTAAGTAAACATCTTTCCTACAGATGATGGAAGTTAATCGAAGCCTTTTAAATGCCTCTCTTTAGTCTTCCTAAGAGGACCTAAGCGGGGGAGCTCTCTTCAAAAGGGTCAGGTGACTTTTCATTCTTTAAATCCACACCTCCAGCAATGAGGACTTGATCCCACAAGCCCTGCAGAACTGCTCCTACCTGGCAAGGTTATGCAAAGTGTTTGCCAGGCTAGTCCTTCAGCCAGCAGACTCATAGCTGTGGTGGTCTTGAGCTCAGGAATGCAGGTGTAGGAAAGAATGCCTGCATTGTGTGCTCGAGTTCCCATAACCGTATGCGTGTCCTTGTACGCCAAGTGGATTGCACAGCACAGTCTCTGCTTTTCTTGCAAACACAAACCTACACTCCCTCTGTCACCCTTGCTCCCCCAAAACACATCAGGGAGAGAACAAGTTTGGGGGCAAAGCAAGGATGATAGGCATTAAGCTCTGATATATGCAACTGGTTTTGCTCAGAAGAAATACAGCACAGTCTGTGATTGGTAGTGTTACTTCTATACAGCCTCTGGGGGCAATGAACAGCTGGTTATCTTTAAAAAAACCAGGGGGAGTTGGGAGAAGAGAGGAGACATCTATCAGGATACTCAATGTCTAATGCAGTCAGTTAAGGTAATGTGCATGCCACTGTCAAATGCATATAAGGGCACTTTATCTTTGGTTTGTTAACCTTTGAGGGTCAGCCAGGTTGATTATGAGAAAATGAGCTAATCATTTTGCTGTGGGAAGGGTAGGGGACAAGGATGAATGGCAAAGTTTATCTGCTTATTCTACTTCCCAGCAAACAAACCTTCCTAGCAGCCTCATCTAGCTCACAAAAAGTTTCTGCGGAAATAGGGTTTAATAAATCAGATGTGCGCCTCAGCTTCCCAAACCAAAATTGCCTTCAAAGTCTATGATAGGTATTGGTGATTAAGCAAATATTCTGAAAAGTTATTTGCACCTAAAATTAGAACTGAGAACAAGATGGGCAGAAAAACATATTCTAGAGTACCTGCAGTTAACCTTTAAAAAAACATATGGAAGACTACAGCAAATCAGGTGAATGCTAGGGACAGCACATGTCCCCATACTGCTGTGCATCAGCTGTGCAGCATGACAGAGAGAAATTATGTCATGAAGCTGTTTGGACTCTCTGTTCAGGATGCTAATGGCTCCGAGCCCATCCTATTCCCTGCCTTTTCCCTCTAGCACCTCTAAAGCCCTCTCACTGACAGGTCCCAACAAAACCATGCTCCTCTCTTCAAGCAGAGGGGCCAGCTGAGCATGCAGTGGATACAGGGCATGTGTCAGCATCATCCAGCAGGGCACCAGTTCCATCCTGGAAACTGATGGAGATCCCAGCAGCTCCCAACCTCCCCCTGCCTGAGCTCCCTGCCCCAGCCCTTGTTCCTGGAGCTGTGGAGGTAGAGATTTCAGAGTTGTTAGATGTTTTCTCATACACTGCAATATAACCAGGCCCCACAAAATTCTTAGTCTGTGCTTCAGTTTTTCTGTCTTCATTGAAAAAATTCCATGTCTTGAAAACAGCTGGTACTACTTAATGATCTTTTGGTAACTAAGGCTGATTCCTTTTGTTATGCTCTCTGAAGATTAAATTTTGCTCTGGACTCTATTGCCTGAAGGAGGCTATTGTAAAACAAGATACTCGGAAATCAGCAAAAAGATGTTCGAGCTAAAACAGAACACAAAACATTTTAACTCTAGTGGTGCTGCTGCCAATGAGTTAGAGAAAGGATCCTGAGATTATGCTAAAACCAGTCTGGTATTGTGGGCTAATGGCTGAGGAACTGCTTTCTAAAGATGTTCACAGCCTTGTAAATGAATCAAACCTCCATGATACAGATGTTGCTTCTTTGACATTCAGTTTTAAATCCTGACTTGGTCAAACAGGCTATCATGGAAATAACTAGATGGTGGCAAGCACTGCTATTACTTTAAATTAAAGGAGGGAAATACAAAGTCCAAGGATTTGCAGTCCCCTTTACAAGAGACACATTGGGAACAGCCTGTGTCTACCGAATACTGAAAAGCTCAATCAGGATTCCAAAGGAAATTGCTATAAAAGATTAAATATGTGGTCAGCAGTAATAACTCTCCCTCTGTTTGTTGTGTCAGATTGCATTTGTGTTGGAGGAAAGATTGGTGTACTTCAGATAGCAACAAGGAAGAGAGAGAGAGAGATTTTGAGAGAGATTTTCCATTGCAAGGTTAACAAGAGGAAGTGGATGGGGATGAGGGAATGTGCTCCACAGAACTGCAGGAAGCTGGAGGAAGGCAGCACAGCAGCTAAAGACTGTGGCTAAAAGTTTTGATGACTACAAACACTGACAGTAGTTTTCAGAGATGAAATTACCATGGACTGCCAACCAACAGAATCCTCAAGTCTCTGTTGTTGGGATGTTCCTGCAGCACCTGTGGGGATTGGCCTGTGAACCCTGGAATTGGCAGGCAGAGGCCTTTGTTGGGTGTTAATTACAGAGGCTTCCCCCTGGTTCTGGTACACTACGAACTTACTGCAGCATTTGCACTGATTTATTTGAAAGTTTAAGCTCATGCTTTGCACCTATGGCACTCGCTCCCAAATAACTGCAATAACTTTGATTCAAATCAGTCTTTATAGGGGGCCCATATGACCCTCTGACCCCTCCCAGTACAGAGCAGCTCTGCACGCCTTCCCAGTTCTGCCGACTTGCACCGAAGTACCCTCCTCCCATCCACCCTGGCACCAGCACACACACACTCCTTTGACCTGAGATCCCACCTGTGGGATTTGTGAAGCCACTTTGAGGCTGTCTCTGGAGGGCCCTCCTGACTCCCCACAGAGTTACTGAATGATACTGGGGCTTGCACGTGACACCACTCAGCCTTCATTTACGCTCAGCTGGAACAGGGCAGCAGCCTTTGCCCGTTATTTTGCTCATACAGGTCACAGATACAGATTCAAAGGGAACTGCAGTAACCCATACGTAACAGTGCACAAAATACAGGAAAAACATTTCATAAGCATTTTGAACATCATTGTTGCCTCCTTCTGTTAAAGCTACAGATATGTATTTATAATACACAGAAGCAGGTTAATTAAGGCAAGTACTGCCAACATTATCTTTCAGGAATAGATCTGCACTTCACACATGAAGACATGAACAGTAACTAGTGCATGTTATGCTAAGCATAACTGAGCAACTCTCCCTGAAGGATTCAGGGTGGCCAGAGCTGTAAAAGAGTGGCCACAGGCCATGAGCTGTGTACAGCGTGGCACGGCAAAACGTTGAGCACATAGGACAGGATATAGGGTGTTTTTTTCCAACCAGAAGCTCAGGCATGAACTATTCATAGGCACTGTAAAACAAACAGCTAAGCTTTTAAGTTTTAAATGAACTTGCTTGACTTGAGACGTAGTGGGTTTTCAATAAGCTGACTGAAAAGAGGAGCAGCTGTAACATGTTATTAACTTTTGTTCTCATTTGTGGCCTTATCATAATTTAGATTTAGTTTTAGGTACAACAACTTACATAAGTGCAAAATGATTTGTTACTTTATTAATACTTTAATTTCCATGGACAGTACATGGAAAAGAGGACAATAAACTTTTGCATCCACTGCAATGGATGGAAGAACTGACTTTGACTAGGCTAGAGATCAGATTTTTACACGGAAACATTACAGATTCTAGTAACTTGAAGGCGCTACCATGGGTTACAGGAAAAGTAGTGGTGGTATTTTGTATATTGGTCATGGCCCAGTAACTCCCACAGTGCTTTTCTGTTGTAATACTGAGTGTTTCATGGCTTGACAATGTTTATTTGCATTCTTAGTAATTTTTGCTTGAAGGGAAGCTCTTCTGTAAGCCTTTTTAAAAAATAACCCAAAAAATCCCTTTATTTTTAACTTTAGTTTCTGTATTTCTTATCTTCTCATCTCATTCTAATCTTCTCTTTTCTCAATGGGAAAAAACTAGATTTATAGTATCTGAATGAAGAAGACAGATAATATTAAGTACCTGACACCTCAAAAGAGTGAAGATCATCAGCTTTCTCTTTCAATATTATAGTTAGACAGTGCATTTGACAAAGTTAGGCTGTCAAATAGATCATCTGCTGGGAAGATTTACACAGTTCTCTCACTTGTTATCTCTACTCATGACACAAAGCTTAGCTAAAGTCAAGTCGCCTCAGATGAAAAATGAGAAACCGTGCTTCTTCACTTCAAATCTTTGGTGATTTTAAAATGCGCAAAGTTAAATGCATTAGTTTCCTGCCCTGTATGATCTTGATCCTGAATGCACACCTAGCATCTGAGCATTTGAGGAGGAGCCCAGGAAAGTCAAAAGGGCAGCACAAGGTCTTAGATAAGAGGGATATTCCTGAAAGATTCCCAGATAGGTATGTAAATTCATACCCCCTCTGACTATGGTCCATGTTCAGTGTCTGTCTTACACACAAAATTGGAAAATGCTTTATGGTGGAAAACTGAATCAGTGTTGGATGGGCAGAAGTCTTTCATTCCTCAGTTCTACTGTCCTCACAGCTGGTTGCTTTTATTGTCTTCATTTCAACTTTAGTTGTATTTGAAAGCTGCTGAGGAAGAAAGAAAATCTAGGCAAATCTTGTGCTTACACTTCTTGTCTCACAGAAAAAGTTCTATATTCCTTTTTCTTTTATTTCTCCCAATTTTAAAACAGAGCTAAGAATTTTGTTTGCTATCTTTAGGGTTGAAGGCAAGCTTTAAATGGCATTTTAGCAATTCAGAAAAACAAGCCTTTGTCATAATGAAGAACAGTATCATCACCTCGTAGCAGGTGATACAAGTGGTATAGCAAGATTTTTGGTTTTGCAAGGGTAAACCCTAGTTCTGTAGTTCAGACATAAAACAGGAATCTTGCTAGATAGGAGAAGGAGTTTCAGAAATGCATAATACTTGTCAGTTGACCTTTTCTCTCCTTGAGCTTATGGCTGTTTTCTCAAGAAGTAGAAATTCTTGTTCTTGCTGTGCATGGAGGAGATAAGGACAGTATCACAGAAGAAGGCAGTTGTGTTTTCTTAAAAGGTAAATTAGTGTTTAAAGAGAGAGGGAAAGAACAGACAGAAACTGTTTGGGGGGGGATATTTTGCCCAGGGGAAAAAGAAAATATGTAGTATCACAGCTGAGACTAATTACACTGAAATACTAAGAAAAAGAAACAGCAACAGTGAAGAGGGGAATCCAAATCTTGTAGAAGTAAAATGCACCCACCAAGGGTAGAATGGCAGCGATTAGCATTCAGATTTGAAACTGAATTGATTTGCTGACTTTCTAGAGAAAGAAAGGGGGAGTGAGGTTTTTGGGTTTGTTCTTGTTTGGTTTTTTAAAGTCAACATCGGATGAAATGCTTAGTTAATAGCCAAGAAAAGAAAAATCCAAATGCAAGAAATCTTCCTGTGCCTTGGTAAAGAAAACTCTTGGAGTCACTAACACATTGATTGAATCCTGTTTTAGGCAGGTAATGACTTGAAACTCCCTGCTGAAAACAAAGGTGGCTCACAATGATGCATGACAGATGCAGAGGCAATGTGACTGTGAGATGGCACAGTTATTCCCGTTTCAGGGACGACGGGAGTTTATCTAAGGATAAAGGAGAGAGGGATTCCCTGTGCAAGGTCAGTGTAGGGGAGAGGTCCAGGGGGAGACCAGCTGTCTGTACTTACTAACCTCTAATCCAGGAGGATGGCTTTGTTGTGCTGCTCCAATACAGAACAGGTTAGACTGAATGCTGATGAGATACCAGCCATCTAGGAAATCATTTTCTGTTTCGCTGATTTTGGTTCTCGTCGTTACGTTTTCCCTTCCCTTTGTATGTAAAACAAGCGTTGAAGGAGTTCCTGAACAGAGGTCGCTCTGCTCCTCTCGAAGAGCGGCCTTGCGAGCAATGAGGCTCTGCTGGCCCAAGGGCTCACCAGCACTTCACAAAGGGCCCTGATAGTACATAAATTCAGATCTTCACCAGATAGATAATTTTATGTGGTCTGCAGAAGAATAGGCCTTTGTCACAAGGAGATGATAGCTCACTTTGTTTGGGAGGGGGAGGGGAGGGACGAGTTTTCTCATTTTCTATGTATTTCTATTCAGCTGCTGCAGAAATATCCCCATCTGCTTTGAATCTACATTTTAATTCCAAACCCTAGCAAGAAATACAGCAAGCTGGCTTGTTCTGCCTGGCAAAGTACACACATAGCAAGTTGCTAAACTGAAAGCTGTTCCAAAATCTAGGAATGTAACAAACTTAAAAGCCAAGTTACCTGGCCTCATGCTCTGTTTAACCATATTTTGGTGATAATCAAAAATAGATTTCATTTGTCTGTCCTTTAAATGTTGTCACTTACTCCAGAGTACATGCTTTCCTTCCTATCTGCTCTGTCAGGAAAATTCAGTTTAAGAATATGAAATGGGTTTGGGTTTTCGTTTCTCTGGTGAAAGCAGGCAATGGAGCTTTGCCTGCTTTTTCTGCATGATGAAGGGGTAGTAAAACAGGAGGTGCAAATTAAATTGTTGATTACCGTCATTTATAACACCTATATCTGAATTCATGTAGTATGACATGACTTTTGCTAGTAGCAGTGAATTTTTGCATGGTTTATATACATACATATATATGTATATGTGTGTATATGTACATGAAAGCTCAAGGGCTTATTTTAGCTTTAGGATCTCCACAGTTTGAGTTTCTGCTTGTCTGTCCTAGTGCATAAAATTTTATCCCTAACTGTCAACAGGTGTCAGAAACAGAAGCAGCTGAAGTCAGAGTTGAACAACATTTCTGCTCTGATCTGATAAAGTTGCGAATAAACCATGTGTAACTTCTGTTATGGACACCCAGCAAAAGCTAACCGTGATGCAGACCCTAAGTTAATTTCTGTGCCTGTTTCACAAACTGTAGTGGGATAGTGAGTGATATACAGACTAACAGGCTGATAACCAGAACTGCCTCTAAATTGTTCCTGGCTGAAAGGAATCATAGAAATGCAAGTTATTTGCATGGCACTCTAGAGAGAGTACAATTTAAAAGATTTTTTTTTGTGATGGAAAGAAAATGGACAAGCAAAACTGTTCAAGCAAACTTAAGCTGTTGTGAGAAAAGACAGAAAAGGAGAAGAGGGTTTACTGTGAGCTGAAAGGGAAAAAGAATTGAAAGATGCTCATTCAAATGCTTCATCTGCCTGCTAATTTTAATTAAGACTCCTCCTTTGTAACTATGCCACAGAGCCTGAGTCTTTAAAAAAAAAAAAATTGTCACTAGGCAGATTTCTGAGAGTCTCCTGATTGAATCATCATTTTAATCTCTTCACTGCCATCCCCCTCTCCTGAGCAGAAGCTACCCGCTGCACTATGTGACAATTAACATCCTGAGAAATGCTACTGCACTCCTCAGGGAATTTCAGTGATGCAAAACACTGTTCTGCTGTGTGACAAAAACACCAAAACCTTTAAAATATCTCTCTGGTGAAATACCATGGGTTTTTTAAGCCTGGATGCACACCTTGTTTTCACTAGGAAAAAATACTCTTCATTAACTTTTTCTGAAGAAAAAAGTATTCCTTTCCTTCAATTCTCCTCCAGCCCTCCCCAAAATCCTCTCCAAGTTTAGAGAACTTGATAAATGCTTTGCAAAGAATTACCAACCAGTGACAAAACCTGCTCTCTGGGTTTATGTGTCTTTTCTCAGTGTACTTTTACTTTTTCAAATCCTTCCTCATCCTTGCCTTACTGCTTCATGTTTCACCTCTCTTCCCTATCAGAGCACTAGAAACAGCTTCTTACTCTGCTCTGCACCTGGTCCCAGCCTGCTCTTCTGCACTCTCTCACTCCAATCCCACAGGAGCCAAGCCAGGTTTATTGAACTGGGTCACTGCTCCCAGTTATACACCACCCACTGTACCAGTCTCCTCTCCTAGCAACATGGAAAAGAGGGGACTAAAAAAAAGCAAACAAATTCTTTCTGCATCTTCTCTGTCACCTTTGTAAGCCACAGATCAATCCAACCAAGGTCTGCCCACAGGGACATGCTAATTGAGATGCCGTTTGGCAGCAGACTCTGTCCTTGCACAAATGTTCACAAAATGACTAATTAAAAACAAGCCTCTTGCCCTGCTTCCTTCCCTTGCCAGGCTAACATAGGCATGTTTTTCCTTTCATTATTTTATGGATAACAATAATGAACACACCAAAGAAAGAACACTTCAGGAACAGTTTTGTCTTTAGAAAATACCAAGGGTGGCTGTCCCTTTCTTCTCTCACACCCCAGTGGCTGCCAGCATTGCTGGGAGGGTACAGTCCAGGAGGAAGTAGTCAAGAGGGGGTGTATGGGGAAAGGTGAGTCACTCCAGGCAATTCTTAATTATAGTGAAAAAGGAGGAAATATGCTTAAGCAGAAGAATTCTGTTTCTGTTATTCCGGAAGTATTTTGGGTATTTGCAAGGAGAATAAACAGATTTTCCATGAAGCCAGGAAGGTAAGGTCTCAGTGAGAAACCGTTTGGGTTCTGCTGCTCAGCTGAACGTCTGTCCTCCCATGGCCTTGCTTGGAAACCAGAAGGTACCAAGTAGGAATGCAGAGTGCTGCATTACTCCAGAAAGCACACACTATGCCAAATGGGCAGAGCTCTTAATTACATCATAGACAATCATAGTGTAATCATGGAAACATTCAAGGAATGGGAGTAACTTTAATTCAGGAAGAATAGCTAAGTGGGTTGTGTAATGAGGAAAACCAGGAGGAGAACGCAGTGGTGAGGTGACTGCTGCAAAGCGGGCAACAGAACGATTTCCAGAGGGATCAGAAATCATGAAGCAGCAGGCTAGATTTTATCTGGCTGCTGTGCGTGACTAACATCAGCTCTGTGTGTACACGAAACACTGGGAACTGCTTTCACTGCTACTCCACTGCATGTGTGTTCATTGTTGTCTAAACTCGGGAATAATTGCTGTGAAACTTTCAAGCACATAAGAGTTTTCCTGTAGGCAGAATGGACAAACTCCTTAGGGAGAAATAAGTTGGCTCCTTCTGAGGACCTTGATCTCTAGACTTGGGGAGGAACAGCTTTGCCGTGCTGGAAAAAGCTGCATGCACATCCACGTGCTTTGGAGGCAGCCTCCTCGCTGGGCGCGCGCCAGCTGCTGAGGAAGCAGCTCTCCACGCATGGCCAGCCTGCTGGGTGAGTGCCCGCGGCGCACAGGGACACGGAGGGGAAGCCGTGGTTATTCCTGCTGAGGCGGCGGAGGGACGGCAGTGTGGCACTCGGCAGAACCTGAGTGCGGGACTGAAGAAATGAGCGAAAGATAGGCCGAAGTGTGCAGTGGTGTTTATGCACACAGACGTGCAGATGGGGATTTACAAACATAAGTAAAAACTCTGTGGAATTACAGAAATACCAGTCTGACTCTCTAAACATCTGAATGCCTCTGGAGAGATGGTCCTTAGGGCCTGTTTGACCAGAAGTCAGGTATGCAGGTTTGGTGACCACAGAATGCACAGCTCATGTTGCCTGTGAACGCAACTGTCCCATAGGATACCTGAGCTCTGCTGGAGACTGCTGGTGTTTTGGTAGCCCACTCTCCATAACACCAGCCTGTGCCATTCAGTTAGCAGTCCCATAGGTATTTTGTGGAACTGCTCCTGACCTCCACAAGATCCTGCCAATATGTGGACAGTTGCCAGAATCAGCCTTATGAAGCTGAGGTCAAAGTGTTATGAAAAAAAAAAAAGAAAAAGTGCAGTAGCAATTTCACCTTGATACTGGACCTCCCTTGCTAAGCAGGTAAATAAAATCAGTTACAAGGAAAAGCCAAATGCTACAGGAAGTGGGATTCATATTTCCACATGTAAATCCACCTTCCCTTTATGTTAGCTCCAAACCTTCAACACAGAAAGATGAAGTAGCCTGATTTACAGGCACAAAAATCTGTCTCCTGTGAAAGAGTTAACTACATTTTGTTCAGAGTGAGAGAAGGGCAGGAACTGAAAAGAGTGATCTTTACATGTTAAGTTTTTATTTATGTAAACTATCCAGAACACCTTGACAATCTTGGGGATACACAGAGCTATATATAGAAATGTGAATAACTGTATTAGTGAGCATGACACTGTGTGCAAGCCAGAATACTCCTGAGTGTTTTCAGCCATATGCTTTCTCTCTTCCCTATAGCCTTGCATAGATTATTCTAAGTCACTTCAGCACTATGTAAAAGAATTTTTTCTTGCCTTTTATGGTAGTTATTTCAGTATGAATACTATGTAGTCTGAGACCTCCTCAAAACCTCCCAGTTTGTCTTGAAGTTTCCCTCAAATAAACACTTTTATTAGGATCCTGTAAAGCTGTACCTCTATGCAATTGAAGTAGATTATTCTGCAGTGAGCAGGTTATACGGAAACCTCATTGCTGAAAAAGCAGAAGTGCTATGACATGAGGATTAGTAGATCAATAACCTGAACAGGCTGATGATTCCTCCAGAATCAGTACATTATCTTGAGTTACTTACAGAACTTTTTAGAACCAAATGTGAACCCACGAGGTAAGGTCTTTTCCAAGGGTTTCAGTACCGTTACTGTTACTTGTATTCTGAGCATGAAGAACACATGCTGTGAACTAATATTTGGTACTCCTGAGCTGAAATGCAAATGCTAAATTATTCTGACTGGAGTGGGAACTATTCCTGATTTGTGACCCACAGCATGCTTTCTAAGCAGGTAGTTCCAGGAGCACAAAGCCTCAGGAAGACTAAGATTACCCTGGATTTGCTTTTCTTGGGTGACTGAGAGTTTCAGCAGTGAAACTCTCCTGCTTCACAGGAAGCTTTTCCTGTGGCTGGAACGTGTTTTTAAGGGCTCCGTCCCATGACGGTTCTCTGGTGTTTAATAACATCTGAAGTTATGCATTTGTTGTGCCCTCACTGAGATGTTTACAGGGTCTTTGTTGTTCCCTCACTGAGATGTTTACAGGGTCTTTTTCCTTTTCTCAGCTTCTGATCTTCACAACAGTTGGAGCACTAAATCTGTCATATATGCTGAAAGCAGACAGTTGAATCAGACTTCCTTTGTGGGGGATAGACACGTGCATATGCACAGTATCATCCCATATTATTCCCTTTGCTGGGAAACTAGCTTAATATATCTTTTTCTAGTCACAAGATGGATGTATGACTGCAATAGCTTGTGGTAGTAAGCAGAATAGTCGCTGGTGTTCATGGATAAGGGAAATACGTTCAAACAGCAGAAAGCTGTCAGACACAGAACCTTAACCACAAGTCAGAAGACAGTAGGGAACACTATCTGTAAGAACTGGAAGTAGAGAGGAGACAGCAGAGAAGCGTAATTTTAAACAAGTCCAGACAGTAGTCAAGTCCTGGACCTTGCAATTCCCAGTGGGGATTATGTGAGGAGCTCCTCGGGAGCCAAGTGGAACAGGTTCATGGAAGACACTCCCTGTTTGGGTTCACAGAGAGAGTTGAGAAGGTAAGAAGTAAAACTGAGCAGGCCTTTTTGAAGCTAGAGACTTACTGCAATTTAACTGGCTAGAGGACAGTACTTTGGATTTACAGCTTTCTTGTCTTCTATGGAGAGAAGCTTGATAAGTAATATTTTGGGCAAAGTAAATAAGAAGTAAAGCCCAGAGCAATGCTTCAGAAGGGGGTAGGGCAGACAGGTGGTGCAGTTTAGAAAAATTCTGTGTTGTTTTAATGCATGCTAAGTCATGCAACTGCAGGGTAGGAATTTTGTGCCAGTCAACAACTTTTCCCAGAGAACATTTCCCTCACAATAAAGTGACATACATGTGAAAGGCTGGAGAGCCTCAGAACTAAAAGGGACAGAAAGCTGGGAATGTGCTAGAAGTAGTCTCTTCCTAATTTTTAATTTGAGAAGGGAACTGTTTTGGAAACTGTTGAAGATAGTTGCAAAGCTTGGTCGCAGGAACTGAAGAGAGAAGTCTGAAGGATGTGAAGGGAAGCAGAGTAGTCACACAGGCAGAAAATGTGTAGGTGCTTTGGGAGCATGCAGATGCCAAGAATTGAGTAAGGAGAGTGCTGTATATATCCAGATACAGATGCAGACCTTGGTTAGATTATTCAGATGTCTGGCCTTCTTTGGGAAAAAAAGCAGTGAGATCAAAGGAAGGTTCCTAGAGGAGGGCAAGAAGGGATGAGTGAGAATGTGAAATGGAGAAGGCTAGATATGAAAAAAGAGGTTCTGCATAGTGGAAGAAAAAGCTTATAAAAGCTTGTTTTGAAATAAAGCAGTGATATTTTTCAACTTGCAGAAAGTGAACAGAGCAAGCGGGAATTGAAAAAGAGTTTATAGAGACAAGAAATGAGATAAGAAATAAGATTTTCTGTTTTCTTTTAAAACTAATCTAACAAAATTGTGAAGTTCAGCTTTCTGTGAATGACAATTATTCTTCCTTCCTTCTAAGAGCTAGTGTGGTGTGACCAAATGGTAACAGTGATGGACATGATAAGAAAAAGGTCTCTGGTGAGGCAAAAATACAGGCAAAAATACAGGAGGATGAATTTACCCATCTAGTTAGCTCATATGTGCTGTGAACGCCCCATTCAAAATGCTCAAACGGCTTATACGATATCTTTTCTGCGGCACGTGGAACCAAATCTGTGTCCTGGAGTAAGGTCACTGCACGGTCAGCTGGGTGACAAACCTAGTTTGAGCATTGACTCAGGATTGCAGGCCACGGGCCTCAGGCCAAGGGATGTCGAGCGTGCCACAGAGCTGACGCGCGTAGTCCCGGCGGAAGGCTTCCAGTCCATCGGCACGCCGCCATGCCATCCCTGCGCCAATTCGTGGAAAGGCAGCCGGGCTGCCTCCAAAGGGACTGACTCGTCTGCCTGTCCAGATGGATGTGGCACTGTGCTGGCAGAAGTGAAAACCTGGCAGAGAGGAAGAAGGGAGTCTGTTGGGTAGCCACTGGCTGTTCGTGACAAGCTTTATAAGGAGACTGAACACTTGCTGAGGATGCCCTGTTAGCTTTGTCCAAAAATATCTGGTAATTTTGCAAGAAATAGGGGAGAGGAGGGCAGGTGTGACACTGCTGTCGGTCAGGGTAGCTCCCCTGATTTCAGCAGTCATACTGGTTGAGTTTTGGCTCAAGGTCTGAGCAACGGCATTAGCACAGTGAGGCTGTTACTGCACTCCTGTAAAATGGTACCGTTCTAGATATTCCTGGTATAACACAGATGTCAGCCTGTCCCTCAAGCATTCCTGTTAGGATATGTTGCTACTGAGAATTTATTTGGGATTTCTGCATCGGTTTGAAAGGCAGCAACCTTGTTGCTGCAGCTTAATCCTTCAGACAGTGCCATGACAACTGTACCACACGGTGCCTGCCAGGTTCAAGCAAGGACACAGTGGAGCACACGTCAACAGTGGAGCTGCAAATGAGGTAATGTATTATCAGCAGACAGGTCAAGACTATGTATCAACTCCTGGAGCACAGAGTGACTAAAAATAACTTTCAGTTGCAAGTACCCAGTTCCCAAAGAAGGAAATGCCCTTGTTTAACACCTTCCACCCCAAACAAACCAGGAATAACTTAATGTAGTTCCTGTACCCCTTTACATCCCGGTGGTCTAGCTGGATGCCTGGTTCAAGTGCTCTGCTTTCACCTGCAGAAGGTGACCATAAGTCAAGAGTAATATAAAGACCTGAGCAATCCCAGCCACAGCCCCATCACCTGACTGTCACCATGGATAGTATTACAGTTATACATCAGCCTCTCTGTCAGGAATGTGAGTGTCTGGAGCAAGTGTGGAGATGAACTACTCCTCGTGGCTTTTGAGGTACATATCATTAGGTCAGGTTCTAGACTACTAAATTACCTCACATGTCAACTTCTCACTTGGGTCTGAACTGTGAACAGAGAAGCCTTTGGCTTCTGTTATGAAACCGGACTTTATACCCATACACAGGCACCAGAAAGATCCCACGGAAATATTTCTATTATTTAAAAAAAAAATTAGTATTCATCTGTAGCTTCTAGAGTGCCCTAAGAAGTTTATTTTATCCACTAAATTGTAGTGGATATCTTGGTCCTTGCCATGTATGAAGAAGTCTGAAGCACAACACTTCAGTGTGAAAGGTGTGAGTTTGTTCTCCCTAATAGTGTGGAGCAGCATGGAATTGAGGCAAGGGTAGAAGTTAGTGAGGTCCAGTTTATTATTAATATTAGAGCACAAAAAAAGAGTCAAGCTTAGGTACCCTAATTGTATTTTTAGATCTTCATAAAAAATGTTTACCTGATTTCTGCAGCTTGTTTCACTACCTTGCCCATCAGCTCTGATGCTTTCACTCTGGCCAAGCAATTTCTATTCCTCCTGCCCTCCTAATTTTACTTTTCTATATATTTACATTAGTAAGTCATGGAGTATGCTGATCCTGTCTAATGAGAGTGACAGGCTTACAACTGTGTCACTACAGGCCAATGCAGTCTTCTCCTGAAGACACTACTGCTTTGAGAACATGCAATAGAGGGCAAAAGTGAAAAAGCAAAAGCATTTTGAAAAGGCACCTACTAATAGATACACCAGAAACAAGCATGGTAAATAATTCATGGCACATCTCCTAGTGACCAAAACCACAAGTGTTGTAGTAACACACATAAGCAATGAGCTTAAGCAGGTCCATTGGATCAGACAGGCCAAATTCCTTTGCATTTGCATTATTTAACTCAGGATTGGGCTTTCTTTTTTTTTTTTTTTCCTGACTACAGACAGTGCAGTGAGTATAAAAAGGACAATTAAGCACCACTGGTGAGCATGTCTCTTCTTCCCATGTTGCACACCCTGGCAACAAATCAATTTTGTCCTTTGCTGCAAGACTTTCTCTCTGCTGGCTCAAAATTACTCTCCCAGAATCCTCTAGAGCAACCTTTTTTCCCCCCTTCACAGTTCATCCTGCCAGTTGCCACTTCAGTAAAAAGCATATAGCAAGCAATAACTTTGTGTTTTCCATTCCCTCTAAAGGTTAACTATAGGTGAATGTTTTATTCTTTATAACAAGTAATTGACATGCATGAGCCAACTTTCTGTTCAGAACATAATTTGTATTCTTGAGAGATCTGTGCATGTTCTTGTTCATATTGCTTCTTCCCTGAAGGGATCTGGGAGGGGGAGGAGAAGGAGAAGCTTTTAAAGTTTGGCTCACAAAAGTTACAGAGAAAGATCTAGGCTTTCAGCTCCATCAGATAAATGCTAATGTAACTGCACCATGTACAGTACAGTGGCACGTACTGATAGGAAAAGAACAGAGTAAATAAGGGAGAGGGAGAAGGGGAGAAGAGAAGGAAAAGAACAGAGTAAATAAGGGAGAGGGAGAAGGGGAGAAGAGAAGGAAAAGAACAGAGTAAATAAGGGAGAGGGAGAAGGGGAGAAGAGAAGTTAGCAGGCAAAACCCCCAGAATACTCAAGCGTTCAGGCAAGCTTGCTGCTAAAATATAAATCATCAGAAACTTTGATCCTGAAGGCTGGTGGGCTCATTAGAAATACAGTTCAGGTGGGAATTAAACGAGAGCTTTCGAATGAAAAGTTGGTTTAGTTCTTCATAGCCTTACACCTGGGCACTTGGTCAGCATTTGCCTAATCAAACTTAAAGATATGATCCCAAGATCACTGAAATCAGATTTGTTTCACTCACTTCAGTGAGTTTAGAATGAAGTTCAAAAAAGCACCATTTTAATGGGGGTGTGGCAGGGACTTTCAGAGAACATACTTTTTTTCTTTTTTTTAATAAATCAAGAGTCTTCTCATGTGGTTACCTCTTCTTGTGAGAAGGTCTTTTTAGAGTTTTGGTTTAAAAAGAGTGTCAGCACGTATGCAACCCCTGTAATTCAGAATGTAGCTTGCAGGCTGTGGTCTCCTCGGTCAGGCTGTTAGGTGTGGTGGGTACAGCTGTGTAATCCTTGTGATGCTGGAATCTGTCAGCTGCCACTTCAATTTTACCACACAATAGTGGTTTTTTATTTTGTAGTAAGGATCTTCAGCCCCCTTGCATACAGTTTTTTCAAAATTAAAGAGACTTAAGACCCCCTTTAGAAAACAGAATATTTTGAAAAGCTAATGTAAAATCACATATAGAGACTTGATATTCCCACTTTCACCTATGAGGGTGGATCCTGCTGACCAGCAGTGACCCCTTCCCTTAGCTTGTAACATTAAAATTTGTGGTTTTGAAAGAGTGAACAGCATAGTTTTACTGAAGAAAATATAATTTACAGGCAGAACTGGAACAGGATTATGTATTAGTTGCACATGATCATGGCCATTATGAGACTTAGCTAGCGGAGTCTTCACGATACTTAGGTTACAGTATCCTCTTGCAGCCTGATCCTTGCAGTTTCCTGCTGCACCCACCAACAAGCATTCTCCACACACAGATCCCAGTTGTCTACTAAAAAATACTCTAAGGAACTAAGGCAACTCAGGCAGACAAAGCCACCTATCTTGTACAATAAAAGCCTGAAAGAGCACCACGAGGTTATTCTTTCCACTCACTCTTTATTTCAAACAGGTGTGCAAAGGGAACATACCAGAGAGATTTAAATAGGTTAAGCAGACTGTGAATTTCCATCTACGCTTGGTCTAATTAAAGCTATGAACATACGTGAGACTGAGAATTTTGTTTAGAGTAATCCCCTTATCAAAACTGTCATATGCCAGTAAATGTTAGAAGCAGAGTTGCTTATTCCCCATGTTTTTGAGTTACTGTGTCTGCCATTTAAATATCAACATTTCTCAACAGCTTTCACTTTAACCCACAGAGGTTTTCCCACAGTAACTTCTGGCTGACTTGTGAGCCCCTTACTCATCAGTGATTAGTTAATTCCACAAATGCAATGGGATCACATTTAATTATGACTGCATCAACGTAAAAGGTTTCCAGCCCTTTAGGACTAACCCAGATAGTGCTGTGAGATAATCTCCCAGAGGCTGTGATCACCAGACATTTTTTCTACTTCTGCTTGTGTGAAGGATAAGCCACTGCCACCACAGACAAGTGACAAAATGTTCCTATTGCAAGCCATGCTAAGCATGGGTTTGGGGTTTTTTTTCCTATTGTTATCTTCCTACAAAGAGCTTTCTGCCTCTTCTGACTCTTAAAAGCAGGATTTTAAGGTATAGGGTGCAAGGATTTTCCCAACTTTACACTACTTCACTCGATGCATTCCCAAGCTTTGCACTTCTACCCAGAATTTGCACTTAAAATCATTAACAGATTATACAGAAAAAATATTTATGTACCACAGGCATGTCTTCAGGCATCTGCTGAGCTAGGGGGCCTCCTGTTAGACACTGGAAGGACATATAATGTCCTTGTGATTCCCCTCACTGTTATCAGTTTCTTCCCAAAGGGCTATAGAGTGAGCTGTTCCACAGATGCATGTACGTTCTTACACGTGTTCTCACTGCACTCAGTGACATTATTTGTGAGATTAATTAATCACCACCGTGGAAAGGCACTCATGTTCATGTTATTTTTAATGGAAGGGAAAAAAAGCTTTTCAGGACAGGGACTACAATCCTACATGGAGCAGCAGTCAAAGGCCAGGACTGGAAACAGGTACTCATGGATCACACAAGCTCTCCTGAGGCCACCGAATGGGTCCAGGGCTAAATCTACATACAGACCACAGGGCTACCCATTCCCTTAGCGCTCCTTTTGTTGGTGTCTGAGGGACGGATTTCCCTCAGCTTTTGCCTGCAAGTTACAAAGCTTTCCTTTTTAAGAACTGCTATGTAATAACCTAAAATAGCCTGCCCCATCTATCCTGAGTGCAGCCGGGCAGAGTTCCTTCATAGTATCTGTCATGCCTAAAAATATTCCTGTTATGAAAATAGAGACAGAGATGTCTGTTTTTGTGTGCCGTGCCTGTGTGTTTAATATACCTGTAAGTGCATGTGGAGATAGTTTGAGGGTGAGCTTCCTCATCCTGAGAGTGAATGATGTACTGAAGAATTATTTAAAACAGTGAGCATCATGATAAGGGCTTGATACCTCTTTCTGAGTATCTCTCTATAGGTCTACTGCTGCAGTGTAAGTACATCTAAAACAAAGCAGATGGTATGTAAAGCAGAGCAGGGAATACCTCTGACTTCTAGACTTGCTAAACTTGCAAAGCTGTGGGCAGTGCTGCTCACAGTAATGCTTCACAGGCATGAGAGAAATACAGCCAGCAATGAGACAGGCTAAGCCTCATAAGTGAGATGGGGTATAAAATGGGAACGTTTGGAAGGAAAGAAACTAAAGGACAGAGCAAAGTAGGCAAGATGTACCTTGACTGGTGTGTAGAGGATGACAGTGGTGAGGGTCACAGTGACAAGGCAGAAAAGTGGGAGGTGTTTTAGATCACATGTGGTTTTCCTTCTCTGAAAGTTTTAAGTCATAGAAAAAGCCCGTAAAGGAATCAGATGTGACCATACAGAAACAGGAACTGATCAAAGAATTTAAGTCTCAGGGTAGAGGAAAACCCTATTAGTTGAGTGTTTCTCACAGCTTTTTTTTCCCTTCTTGCTTTTAAAATGTTGATGTGTTAAGGTCCCTAACACAGCAAACCCTGCAACTGAACCTGCCCAGTTTAGGCGTTTTAAAGTGCAGAGGGAAGCAAACAACATGCAAGCACAAACACCTGCTGAGTTTAGAAGAACAGAAAGACACAAAAGACAAAGAAAAGGGCCAAGTTTTCTCCAGTTTCCTCTGAACCTAGTCCAGGTCAGCACTGTTGCTGACTATAGTGTGAGACAGGAGTTTCTGCAGGACGCCCGGATTGTATGAAAGGATGTTTATTTCTCACAAGTGCTATCTTTACATCCAGTGTTGCTTTGAAACCTTCTTTGCTTCATCGTTTCTACAGTTCTACAACCAATATCTCCATGTACTCACCCTCTGTGACTGCTGAAAACTACTTCTAAATTCCCTGGAGGGAAAGACCCAATCAGATGAGGTAGCACATTCTTGCCCAGTTCTGCACACAGAACCTGTAACTCTTCCAAAAAGACTGCTATTTACCCCCTTGAATGTCCTGATTTAGTTCAAATCATACTCATATATATAATTAACATTTTTAAAGGATTTCTAAAGTCTGTGTCATACCTTATAAAATGCTTTGGCACATGCAGAGGAATAGAGGTACTTTCAGGTTAAAATAGTTTTGGCAAAATAAAGAAAACCAGAAGCAGTAATAAAAAGCCCAAATCCTTGAAAGTACATGATGTGTCCTTCCCCATGCATTAGGCTGCAACAAGCGTGTTGACAGACAACATTAGATATGCAAGGATGAAGTAAACAAAAAGCCCAAGGATTATGAAGTAAATATTTGGGTGTATTAGCTAACTGTTTGGGGCTGTTTTGCATTTTTAAATTCATTTGTGTTAATATTTGAGTCCAACTCACCTTCTAAAAAAAGATAACTGAAATGATCTGTCTCCTGCCCACAGTCATCTCCTCCATCCATATTTTTGCTTATCTCTCTTCTCATGTTTCATGTTGTTTCAAGCAGCTCTTTAGCAAGCCACAAAAATGTTAGCTATCCAGCTAGGTTTAAGTGGACCCTAGCTGAAGTAAATGCTCCAGGCATATTATCTCTCTTTTCCATTTCTTGGTTAGTACTCTTTGGGCCTGCTACATGTAGATCAGGAGTCTTTAAAACGTTTAGTGAGGGAACCATGCGTTACAGAAACTCTTGCTTTCACAAGAGTGCTATGTTTCTATAGTAACCATCTTATTAAAGCAATGCAGCCATCTGCTTTAAATACTAACTTCACAAGACCATCAGGACTAGCTTAAAACAATATCACATGTTCATTAAATATTAAAACTAGAAACAAAAGGAAAGAACTAAAGGAGAGAGCTTTTTCCTGTTCCTTCAATCTAATCTTTGAAAAAACTCCAACACTTGTTGGCTCTTTTTAGATAATTTAACAGTTCATGCCACTGCTTTAAAAAGAACTCTGGAAGTGGCCACACTTGCTGCTGGTGGCATAAACTACAACTTTCTGGGATGTTGCAGAAACAAACAAATGAAGAAAATATCTTCTTGGAGTAGGTGGTCAGTCTGTACATGTTCCTGATAAAAGATTTTCTGGACCCTGTTTTTGCTGCAGTACTCTCAGGCATGCTGTGGTGAAGTCTTCAGAGGAAGGAGCACACAGGGAAACAGCCAGCAGCAGCTGAGAAGTGCCACACTGAAGCAAACAACTGTCTGTTTTTATCATGGTCTGCTAAAAGGCAAATACCTCAGAGAAATGTATAATCACTCAGTAATACACTCAGTGAACCTCCAGCTTATAGCCAAAACCATGAGACTTAAACCCCCTATAGATTGTATCCTTAAGGAGGCAGGAGCCTAGACGTGATCCTAATTCACAGAAATGTCTGCTATTTACAAAGGAACCTGCTTAAACGACAGGCTGTGACGGCAAGGTCTTTAGATTAAGCACACACGCTGTCTTTGTTTCCTTTCAGCAATCTGAAATACGTTGGCTGCTAACTTCTTCAAATACTGTCTTTTTTCAAGTTGTGCTAGAGAGCCAAAGGTAGCTCCTCAGAGCCCTTCTCTGTCTTCAGTGTCTGTTATCTAGCTCACATTCCAGTTATTTTCACTATGCTTTACTTCCTGCTCCCTCATTCTGTGCTGCCTGTTTTGAGGCCCTGATCCAGCACAAGCTATTGTATTTGGAGTCAGAACACTTGGGAACACTCATGATTTGCAAATTTCATCTGAAAATGCCACTGGAACAAGAAAGAGGAGGAGAATTCAGATCTTCCCATGGACAAACCATACACCTCTGGCACTATAGCTCAAGAGAAATATTTTCTAGTGTTTTGCATTCTCTGAAACATGTCTCTATCTTCATTCACTACAGCTTAACAAAGCCATACATACTACTAAGATTAAGTACTGTGTTGCATCTCTTTTTCCCACTTCTCTTTACAGCCACATTGAGCAAGTGCCTACACTTAAGCTGTTCATTGTATTGTCCAGATCTTCTTCCGTGGCAGAGAACTCTTTGCATTTTGCACAGAAAAGCAGCAGTGTGCCCAGATAACATGGGCACGGTCCTTGGCCAAGAAATTCACATTCTAATGGATCACCAGACACTCAAAAAAATGTGTAATTACTTAAGATCCCCCCACTATGCAGTTCCTCCTCCTTGATGACACCAACTTCTCTGTTTCATACACTAGCTTTTTTTCTGAAGTTCTTCTGGGATTTCTTGTATTGGTAACCCAAGGACAATGTCTCAAGGCAGGAACAGTCATGAGCAAAAACACTGAATGAGGAACAGGAGTTCCTGGAATTAGAGTGAACATCAAGCTGAGCAGTTGTGCCAACGTTTTTGCGAAAAAAAGGCAATTTTTGCACAGGCTCTTTCTTGTGGCTTTGTCAGACATTAAGTTACTTTTCTTCTTAAGCCTTGCCAGGGCTTCAACTGGAATGCTTTATCTGTCCAAAAGGAAAAAATGTTCATCAAAATGAGAAGACTTGGAAGAGTACAGAATCTCTATTAGCAGAGGTCTTCTAGAGCAGATTATCCACCTATTTATCAAAAGTGGCAGTTTTACGATTTGGCTGACTTGGGAGAAGAAGATGGAATAAATGGTCTCTTCCATGACTATTTCATACAACTTTATGAACAGCTTGTCCATCTATCTCACTGCTGTGCACTGGTACAGGGAAAGACTGTTTAGTATATCCTCATGACAATTTTCCTGGATAAGGGTGCAAGCAAGTTTGAACAGGCCAAAAAGTAGCTCAGAAAGGAAAGGTACTGGCCACTCTTCCTCTCAAAATTAAACTAACCCAAATTGTCCACATCAAAACTTTACACTGAAGCATGACATTCTTTTGCCTGGAGTTTCGTGGAAATTGCCATTCTTGAGACAACCATACTCCATGTTTGTGGACCTACAGCAAGGATAAAAAATTAGGAAAAAGAAAAAAAAGGCTGCCAGGATAGTGAAACATGAGTAGAAGAGAAGGTCTGATTTTGCTGCTTCTGGTGTATCTCTGTTGAATTCATAAATCAGGGTTTCTGCAGCTTGGCTGTGAAATATATTCAGCTGCTTACTTTCATTGATATATAACTTGACTACTAGAAATACGGTTTCATCATACTTTGAAGCTTTGGAGGTTGGCCATGGCCAACATCAGGCTCGTGGGCAAAGCACAGTAGTTTCTTGTAGGACTGAAAGACATGGGAAGAAGCCTCGGCACTTCACTGGTTTAATCCTGTGAATATGAAGAAGAGCCATTGCTGGTATGGCTCAGTCATCTTTTGTTTTTTTAAGCTCACTCTATAAGGTGGGATTTTCTTGCTTTCCTAAGAACATCTCCAGGCATTTTTCCCCACACATTCCCCAGTACTGTAAAAAATCTGAAATGCTTCTTGTTGCTTTCATTGTTTTTGTTCTCTTTTTCACATATTATAGGTCTTGTGACTCTTGAATTTACTGGACTTGTTATGTTTTTAAGTAGGGTGATGGGAAACATTTTCTGCCAGTGGTTTATGCTGAACATATATTTTGGAGGCCCATTATTGCATGTGCCACCTTGCCTTTGAGTGCTGTGGGCAGTTTTTAGTGTAACTTAATGTAATGTCCAGCAGGTGTTCTGTATATTTTATTCTCTGTGCACAAAACCAGTAAGTAGTTGGTCTGTTAGAGAACCATCTTCTGCTGAGAAAACAATGAGTGAGACAGAGGAACAATTTGACCCCTGTCTGTCTACCTCCTAGGTCAGGAAGTCCTCTCACTGCCTCATTCAGTGCTTCAACTTTTGGAGTACAATTGATGTGCAATTCAGATCCTATCCAAGATTCCCAGCTCCAAGACACATTAATACAAAACCCTCAGGTAAATACCAGAGGTGCTGTTTCATCTCTTCTCCATCTTCCCCTGCTTTTTTGGAAGATTGGCTTTTCAGAGGAGTGAGGGAAGAGGAGTATTGACTGAAAAATATACACTTGTGAATAATCTCTTGCTCTCTTCCACTCACCTAGGTGGCAGAGAGAGCTGTGGCTGGGAACAGCTGTTTATTATGCCAAGGGATTTTCTTCCCAAAACTGTGTGCTGTCATGACTGTAGATCAATCCATCTATGTACAAGAAAAATCAAAAGTCCTAAGTCTGTTCTCTGGGAGTTGAGTAAAACTCTTTAGTAAGACTTGCACCCATGCATCTGAAGACATAATTAAACTTTAGGTGTGCCTTTTGCTGAACTTGTTAAACAAGATTTCCACTGCTTTTTTACCTAGAGGACAAACCCATGACAGAGTCTGTATTTATTTTGAGATACTCATCTAAACTGACACAATGGCAGTATTCACCCTGTAGCATACAATGGTAATCTTACACTGTTCCATTCCCTCCTGCCCCCAAATAAAAGCATTGAATAAAATAATCTTCATCATAAGCAGAACTTCTTCCTTTATATTCTCTTCATTGGGTGACTAAAAGAAGCTCTTCATACAATATAAGAAAATATTATAAATGCCAACAGTAAGAACATTCTCTGAATCAAAGATTCACCAGACAGAATTTGTGTATCTGTACAGACCTTACACTGGTTAAGTTAAATGTACTGGTAAAGCCCACAAACATCATAAATACTAACAATCCAGTCCTTGCAAACCTCAGTACTTTCTGATTCAGAACAATTTAAAAAGTGCTTCAGGGTTTCTGAAGAAAGACTCCAGAGGATGTACAACAATGCACCCAAGAGGAAAGCTATATACATTAAGGGACGATTTTACACTAAGGCTTTAGCTCTCCATTCTCCCACTCTGCCCATACTTGTACAGTTTCACAGTAAGGTGGATTTGCTTTGTTCAGGCGGGAGAAATGCTACAAAGAGCTCTTAAAATAGGAAGACAGCAGTGACCTATTTCCAGTACTTCGATTCTTATTTCTAGGTTTATTATATGCAGTGTAATGAACATTGTAATGAACATTCAGCAGTGAAAAGACATCAATAACTGACCAAGTACATTTGCTCACATTCTAAATACACGATTAAAAATAGTTAGGAGACTGGACAAAACTGGCAATGGGTCAGGGGCTGACCTGCAGAGCAGTTCCCCAGCTTAGGTTAGAACTATCAGAGACCACATGAAGTGAGTTAGTGACCAAGCCAGAGTGAACACGTGTCAGCCTCTCATTTTGTTTACATAGCGAAGAAACTTTGCAGTAATTTTGACAACTCTAATGCGGAGCTGCCATGGGTATGATTGGAAAAGATGACATCTATGAAGTAGCTTTATACTTACAAAACTTTTATTCAGTAGTGGGATTGAACTGTGTTGCAGAAGAGGCACGGAGAGGCCCGTAGCGTGTCCTTCCTAGAGGCTTTATCATTATGATATTTACAAACACTGAGATGTATTACAATAACTAATATAAAATAGAACTATCATCTTTCTACCATCTCATCTGCTTCTGAAAAGTCAAACTTTCTATTTGGGAGGGGAAAAAGAATTTTACATCATTTAGGAGGCTTGTGCAAAGCTGAGATTAAATTCTTCGATTCCAAAAGTGAAAACAGGAAGTGATTTTTAACAAGGATGGGTTATTTTTGCTCATTTAGCAGCTTTTTCAGGAAAATTCTGATTATCTTAAGCAATCACTCACAGTTATAGTACCTGTCTTCCTCCACATACATGTATTTCTGAGACAACTTCAGGAATGCTAGAATCTGTCAAAAAATTGATTGTTGGATCACGTACTGCACATTACTATGAACTGCTAACTTCCAGAAAGCAAACTGCTTTGGAGTACTTTGTATTGTATGCCAAACTTCTTTGAAGGGCTTCAAGGGCGAGGAAGGGATGCTTTCTTTTTTTCAGTAGATGTGTACTGTAAAAAATGTACATGTGAAGACAGAACATGGACATTTGACAGTTGAGCACTCAGTGCTTGGTTTGCTGAAGCAGTATTCCAGCTATGCTTTTTTTTCCTAAGGCCAGTGTCAGAAAACCAAATCAACCAAACAGTGGTATTGATATTTTGTAGATGGAGGTGTTTCATTTCAAATTACTGAGGCACCTTTTTCCTAAATGGATGGTCACAGCCTGACTACAAAGCATTCATTACTGCCTGAGTTCAAGTGTTAATAAAGGAATAAAAAAGGAACTGTCAATCAGGAAACTACACGATCATGCAGTGTTCTTTTTTTTTTAGCCGAAGTAAGCCAGCTTTGCATTTCCTTCCAGTTGTGAAAATTTTATGTGCTGAGTTAGTTCACTGCAGAAACAGACTTAGAGTGCTGAAGAATATAGTCACTTCTATCCCTGAGTTGCTGAATCACTTACCCGCCGCTCCTGCTAGTTAATAGTAACTATTTTTAGTTTATGGTAGAAAACACTTTCATGGTGGCAATGACACTTCAAAACAGTTTGGGAGCAAAATCATCTGCTTTGAACGTCTCTCAGAGCCTGTGTTGGTATGAGCGCCTCGCTACTCGTTCCCAGCACTGGCGATCTAGGTCAGCCTGGCGCACGGGATGTGCCATTCACTGCCTCTTTCATAACTGCCCGTAAGAGTTCTGGGGTCATGTTTGTAAACATTGCTGCCATGTGCGCGTAAGCACGTGGTGAGACACCAGCATGACCTGGAGTGCCAAAGCCGCGAGGTAAAGCTTGGCGCCAGTGTGATGTCGCTAAGCCAACCAGCGCCAGCGCCCCGGCTGGCATGCACCCCTCGCAGTCCTGTGAGACACCGCGGCGGGGTGTTTGAAGGGCAAGTGGGAACCTTTCTCCTGTACGTGGCACATGTGGACGTGTGCTAATTTTGATGGTGGTCCTGCAGATTTGTCTTTCAGTGTAAGCAAATGGCAGCGCTGAATTGTTCTTAAGAAAAATGGAACTCCTTTCTGCCCTAAGTCACTAAAATTGAAGCCCACATGATCCCAGAACACAATGCAAAACTGTGGCTCTTAGGGAAAAGAACTATATAAGGGCACATTGCCAAAGTTTCCAAAATGACTTCAAAGACACATAACAGAGACTTCGTGTCTGTAATAGCTTTTTGCTGGCTTTGCACTGATGAAATTAAGACCACGTTTCAGGCATTTGAGGAAGTAGCTCCTAAATTATTTCTGTTTATCAGTAGAAGTTGCATGATACGGCCAGTACAAACGAAAGTCACGAGTCTTTCATTTCCTCTTAATGAGAAATAAGCAGATCCAGCCACCCAAACCTATGCAAGGTTTCATCTCACCCTGGCCACACACTTTATATGCTTCAAGAAAAAAAAAAACAAAACATGCGACAGGGCGAACAGTCTGTGGTCAACATCCCTCTCCATTATAGCAGCTCTGGTTCAAGTGCAGCTGTAAGTCTCATTTGCTTTACCTTTCCTGGGAGATCTGAGAATAGGACAAAGAGTTAAAGTGTTACCAGTCCCTGCTGAGTCTGCACTTCTTGGCCAGGCAAGCCAGAGAGGCGGCTGGAAGAGGGTGTGCACAGAGCAGAGGGTGAGCGGGAGGCGGTGCGGGGAGGGAGAGTAAAACAAAAGGAGAAGAATAAACTGCACACACCCCGAAACAAAACAAGAGAACAAGTACAGAAAAAGTGCTCGTCTTTGAAGAACAGGAACTTTTCTGTTTGTTTCCCTCCATGTAGTTATATCTTGTTATCTGAACTCGAGGTACGGTAGATATATGAGTCCTTGAACTCTGAACTGGTGAGAAGAGTAGCAGAAGTAAGTGAATACAATCTTAGCTGAGCAGCTGGGAAGAAACAGGCTTTGTCTTTTTGTGCCTCAGCTATGGGAGGCCATTTAATGCTGCAACACACAGCTGTTCAAACCTCTTTCTTACTGTATGCCAGTGGCCTGCTAAAACAAAGCAGAACTAAGGCAGTCTTCTCTGAATGATAATGCAACTCTGGTTTTAAATACTAGCTGCTCCAAACTACTTGTGTTTTGTTGGGCCCCATCTCTTAATCCCGGACAAGAAGTGGTCCCTGGTTTGTTGGTGGGAAATAAAAAAAAAAAATCCATTCATTTCCACAGGCTTTTTGAAATCCTGCCCTACTGTAAACATTACCCAATTCCTTAGTAGTGTTTCTGGAAAGCAGAAAAGTACCTTTCTCACTATTATGTGTATATCTAGCTAGCGCTCTCCAGTGCTACTACGCTATCGAGCAGTGAAGTTTCTATTTTTGACTCACCCTGGCCTGAATATTGCCTAAATATAAAATTAGCAAACCTGAACAAGCTAGCAGGCTCCACAGCGCATCACAGCCCTGCCTTTGGCCATGACTGCTATAAGCAGCCAAGACCGTGGGTGAAAAACAGGAGCTCTCACAAGCTGCAGTGTGGCACCCAGTGGTGCCTGGGGACACCTGGGAGGTTGTTTGTAAACAGCGTGGCCACGTGCCTGCGAGCCACGTGGGGCTTGGCTGGCTGAACCTCCAAACCGCTGTGGGGAGAGGAGCAACTGCAAGATGCAGGTCAGAATGCTCTGCTCCATCTTTTTCCAAAGTAGTTTGCAGTGCCATCGTATCTCCAAACATGGCAGGGAAAAATCCATCTGTCCTTCAAGGTCAACTGCATCTGCCAGCATGCAGAGATGCTGCACGAGCTAAATTACCTATTGGATTTTATTTCCAAATGCAGTTCATCATGGATTGTATCACAAGTCCGCGAATGTGCTGAAGTTAAATAGGGTAGGCTCTTGCAGGCTGAGCTATGACTATGGCCCACAGCAGAGGAATTCTCAAAGGCCAGAGACATTAAAGCTTACCATCTCTGATTCAGGTCTAGGAGATAAAGGTGGACTCTTGAACAGAAAACTATGAATGCTGCTAAGGTTAATGTCACCTGCAGGTTTGTGCATCCCATCTCAAGCAGAGAGATTTCTGACAACAAATTAAAATTGGTTTTGTTTTGGTATTTTTCCCTCCTTTGTGCTCCACTACCAAGTATGATGTCAACATGAAGGTTGGTGGACCCTGACAAACCTTTAATTGATAAAACAGATCAAATGGGAATTGTGTGGTAGGTTGGAGCTGATGTACATGAACAGTTTGCAGACTGTGGGAAATCTTGCCTGAATGAATAGGAGGATCAAGGGTATTAAAGGGAGTTAACTGGAGCACCCACTTATAGAAATGTCATAACTGTTTCACACACTGTGATTAATGACACAATATACTACTTTTGTTATTTTAATTATTTGTTTGGAGGTACATGGGAGACACCTACAGTGCCAGTAAAATTGAGATAACATTCTTGCCTGCATCCTTTCTCACTTGGAGTAGAGTTTAAACAGTGCTGCAAAGCAGTGAACAAGTCATCCTTTTCCCTGAGGAGATTTATTTCATTTTAATTTGCTGAGTTGTTTTGGATAAGCACTGCTGGTTTAGAGGTCCGAAAGTTTGTGCAGCAAAAACAGAACATGTTGTCAATCAACAGAAAATGCTACTGAAAACCAAATTCTGAAAAAAAGTGAAAAGTGTCTAGTTTCTGTTTCTTAAAATTGATACTTCTGTTATCTTAGTAAGCAGAGAAAACGATCAGTAAACTTCTGAATGAGCAGGAAGGAGGGTATCATGGGTAAAGCACTGGGGTTTAGGAGATATGGGTTCAGTTCCCAGCTATACCACAGCTTTCCTGTAGGTCTTCTAGGGTTAAGAAAAAAAAGGCACAGAAATTAATGACTCCAGCAGGGTTTGTACCACATTGCATGATCTCTGTGTGCTTTGGCTCTCAGTTGTTGCTTATTAATTTTATACCCTTTCTCTACTTCTTTGCGTGTTTTGCCTGCTCATTAACATTAGCACCCTGGGGAAAAGGCTGCAGCAGTGCTGCTTAGGAACTCCTCTGACACACACACACACACATGCACGCATACACAGCGCAGGGACTAATAGCAGCTTTGCTTTATTTACTGAAAATATTTAGTTTTTTGAAAAGGAGCTGCCTGCCTCTGCTATAAACAAGAGTTACTAACTCTCCGGCCCCTTGTGTGCTGCCAGACCCCTTTTCTCTGCCTCTTTTACTGAATTAAATAGTAAGACAGAACAAAAATGGCTTATGTTTGTACAGCCCAAGGACAGTGGGATTCTGTTTCATGGCTGGGATATGAGGTGCCTCCTAATGTGCAATAATTAATTTTACTCTATCCATTCTCCTTATATTTAGAAGCATCAGAGTTGCCATCCTGAATTAGACTCATGCTCCAGCTTGTCCAACAAAATATCTCCAACCAGCTCATTGTTTCAAGAAAATGCAGCTATTCTGTTAGTAGTTAGACTCACTCTTCCAGAAGCATAACTTCCTATTCATCAGCTAGAGTCTAGATTTTATAGCAAAATACACATCAACTTGCAACTGCTTTGAAAAGTTGGGGTTTCTAAGTAAAAATTACTCTTTTAGCTTCTATACCTGTAGTATTTCCATCCATTTCTTCTCCCTGTCTCCTCAAAACAAACAAACAAAAAAATAGTCCCAAAACTACTTTTTTTTTTCCTGTTTTCAGTACTACAAAGTATATGACTGACTAGGTGCTTCATTTTTCCAAGTGTCTCTGGCGTAGCTTGGTAAGCCCAAGAAAAATTAACAGGGCTTTGTGAAAATTGGAGTTTGTACATTACAAGTCAGCTGACATTGGGGAAAAAAAAAAAGCCATCCACACTTTATGTATTGCCAACTGCACAACATAGACACAGTGGAAAAATAGATAGAAATCTGTATTTTCCTGCCTGGTTTCTCACTTCTCAGGCACTACACACAGTAACAGAGAGGAAAAAAACCAGATCAGCACAGTTCTTGGTTTTCTTACTGCTTTGTCACACCTACAGAAACTTCTCTTCATTAAGGATTACAGGGAAGCAGAAAAGTACAGGTCTAAACTTCTTTAAGGAAAACAAATGTTCCATGTAAAGTATGGAAAGAACCATAGAAACAACAGAGAACTGAAAGGCTGTATTTTTCTGTTTTGTGCGTTTTTCATCTTTACACATATGAAGAGTGTTTTTCCCTCTTTGGTCTGTATTTTCACTTGCTCCTATGTATGTGATGTGTACATTTGCAATGGAATGGGAAACGCACTAGCATACTTTTTCCTTCTCCCAAACTGTCTACTAGATATACAGAATTAAATAGGTGTTAAATCTGACCCTTTCCAGTTGTTCGGCTTTCATGTTTTTGATTTTTAGTGTTGCCATTTAAGTAATACTTCAGAGCTTTTTGGGCAGATGAAATGAAACAGAAAAGCAAGCAAAGGAGTGCAGAGGGAACAAAAATTTGGTAACCTGAAAAGAAAGTATGTTAAAATCTGTAATATGTGCACACGTGTACCACCACTGCTCCATATCCCAGGAAGAGGTGAGTCTCATGTATTTCCCAGCTTTCATATGTTCTTTTTTAGGGATAAATGGCATTCCTTCTATTAAGCTGTACATGCACTTGAAACTTCATGGAAATACCTCACTTCTGTGGTCTTTAACTTTGGGAAAACAGTAGAAACTCCTGTTTTACTGCAACAATTCCTTTTCCTCATTTTACCGTGAGCAGGAGAGTAATGCTACTTGCACACAAGAGAAAATATGCAATCATTCTTTTCTCCTTTTTGCTTACATAAGAGCTGAAAGAGTTTTGTGTCCTTTGGCAAGTATAAAAATTTTATAACTTCAAAGAATGTGACTTCAAACACAAGTGAAGTAGCACTGAAAGAACAAATAGATTAAACAAAGATGAAAAAAAGCATCAGGGGCATGAAATGGGGGTGAGTGTTGTGTGAACAGTTGTTGTCTTTCATTCGAAGGGACAAATCTGGAAAGATACTAAAGGACGCTGAAGTTGAGGGCAAAACTCTCCCGCCAGAATCAGGTCCAGGGTTAATGTTTACCCTTTGATCTCTCTAACAGCTCTAGAAGTGGCAAAAGAAGGAACAAACAGCACAAACTCAGGAATGCCTTTCTCACATATTCTCTCACATGCTTTACTCTTGCTTGCTACCTTCTGCTACCCAGCTAGTGCAACAATAATGGGAACTGTAGGTAAAAAAAAAAAAAAAGGCCAGAAAAGAACATGAAAGGTGGTAAAGAGCCTACTGAAACAGAAGTGGATTCTGTATATGACAAAAATCATTTTGTCCTGCAAATGAGAAGACAGGTGAGCAAGAAACCTCTGCAGTGTAATTACAAAATTACAGTGTTGTAATAGACATCAACATAAAATGGGAGCAACCAACGTGAACATACAACTGCTAGCAGAAGCCATGTGTATAACAAGATCTGTGATCAGCCTTCCTACTCTGTTGCATGACAGTGAATACCATGACTCATCCAGACAAATTCAGAATATGGAAGAGGCATTTGTACCAACTGCTTCCTCCCTGTGAGGAGAAAACAGATCTTAGGATTCATTTTGTAAAGCCAGTGATGTGCTTTGCACAATGTTCTGAGTGCTTCCTGCAAAACTGCCTAAGAAAGTCTGAAAAATGTGCATGGGACTGGATAAGGAGCATTAAAACCTCTGATAATAAGGTCCTACAGCACATGCAGGGCACAGGCTTCAAGTGTCTCTGAAGACCAGAACTGGCCTGACAGGTTTGGTTTAGGTCCGTAGGGGAGAGCATGAAACACGTTCTCAGTTGGGTGCTTCTGACCAGCTACAGTACATTTTCACAGAGTCACAAAATTTTCATCTCTGCAAGGCATCCCAAATACTTACCCTCTTCTCCCCCCTTTTTTTTTCTTTTTTTTTTTGGCAACAGATTGGTGGTATTATTCACTTGGTTGGGTAAATGAGCAAATGCAGACATTTCCACCACGCTTCTTACATCTAATGGAGATCCAAAACTTGCCTTGCAGTGGTATTAGCTTTCGTAACAGCAACACCTCTTTGTGTCAACATGTCTCATTAAGTAATAAAGACTTTCAGCTATTTGATTTTACTCATGAAGTTAGTAGGATTCATTATTTCTTTTCTGTTCTTTAAAAAGGGAATTGTTCTAGTATCCTAACAGGCAGTGAATCATGCCTAATTAAGGAAAAACTATATAACCATTTACAGTGGGATTCTTATATTGTAAAGAGCTGTTTTGTCATAAAAGCTTTTGAGACTTGAATTAATTACACATTTTTAAAAGGAGAGGAGGGACACAAAAATAATTTGAAACCTTTGCAACAATTCCCTTAACCTCCATCTCATACTTCAGGTCAGTCTGTTCCAGACAAACCCGTCAACACAGCCCAGACTGCGCTCAAGTGCAGAGGAAAAAAAACAAGTGTTCGACAAAGGATCCAGCGGTCTAGAATGCAAGAGAGATGCAGAAAGCTCAGCCAAAACCCAAACTATGATATGTGTTCTTAAAACTGTGCATTTTTTTGTTTCTTTCCCCCTCCTCCGCTGTCCGTGAGGACCAGGGACATTCCTAGAACTCTGTCCTCACTGGCTGCGTCAAGGCAGCTGCCGAGGATGCTGGGACACTGTTTGTAAACACTCAAACCACGTGCACGCAACCACATGGAGAGTCATCGTCCTGACCTAAACCTACCCACTTGGTAAGCCGGGGTTTCACTGCAGTGGAGCCAAATCCTTTCCCAATACGGTGTGTAGCTCATGCCAGGACACTGGAACACAAACTTGAACTGCTGATGCATTATTGGAAAGGAGATTAGGAAGAAGAGTTGTTTAAACTTTAGTCATTGAAATGTAAGTTTAAGGGCATTCTTTACTCATGTAGAGTAAAGAATGCAGATGTTCTCTATACAGCTGCAAAAATTAAACGTGGAAACTTCTCCTCCCCCATGCATACACCTGGTAAAACCAATATTTTTATGCTGGGAAAACATGTGGAATATATTTGAGGTTAGAGGTAATGCTGTAGAACACATGAAGATTATTTCGTGTTGTCTAAATTGCATCACAGTATTTAATCAGAGTGCTGATGGTACTGCCCTGTACCTGGGGAAGACATTTTCAAGGGGTATTTAGTTATTGAGCTATTCGTGTTTATCTTAGCTATCTAAACACTCACCTGCTCACTTCTTTGAAGCTGTCTGTTGTGGTTTAACAAAACTTTGTACTCGATTAGGCTTAAAATGCTGAATTATCCTTTCTTGCTGAACTTGAGCATAGAACAAGCCTATTCCTTTCCACACTGCAACAGAAATGCCTGCTGTATTTAATTTTTTATTTTTGTTTTAGTAAGAGGAAAAACACACACACAAGGAATTAGGTCAAATACTGCAAGCCTTTATTTATCTGTAAGAATAATCCTTCTGGGATTTCTTGCCATATGTATACTACAAGGCAACAACACTCCAACTTGGAATCTCCACCTCCACAGAAAACTTTGCTTTTTAAAGACAGCCTCAACTTTGTTCAGGTTACTAAGATGATTCAGCGTTCTGGAAGGTGTTTGACAGAGATGAACAAGCCTGCCTGAAAAGATAGACAGGAATCTAAATCTTTATGGCTTTCATTTGTTAAAGTGTTTTTCAAAGCATGGCAATTGTCTTTAAAGTGACCCCAGATTTAAAATTCTTTACTATGAAAAAACAGTAGAACACTCTTTCTGATCTGCCTCTAAGTTAGGACATTTTTTTTTCTTCATTTCAAGAACAGTGTGAGATAGGTGGGTGAAATTAGTTTGCTGTTCTTTCTATGTCTCAAATCTTGTTTTTCTCTACCTTCCTCTTGTTACTCCCTGCTACGTAATGCAAGGCACATTCCCAGTATTTTAATCCAAACAGCCTTTTTGGGTCAGTCATCAGCTGTCCTTGGGATTAGTCCAGCTGATGCTGGAGGTTCAGAATTTTATTCCTTAACCCCACCATCTCGGCATCCACCCATCGAGCAATTCCTTGGCAAAATGGGTGATTTTCCATATATATATATATATATATATATATACACACACATATAGATCATTTTTTAAAGCAAACTTATCTACCCTAAGGTAAGGCAGAAGTGATTTCTTTTCAATGGGTGACTGCAAGGATGATTACTCACAGTACTTTCCATTTGTAAGGTTTTATTATCTAGGATTATTGGGACAAGGTATGCAAATTAAACATGTAAGCAGTGAGAGTAAAGTAACAACCGGAACTATAGCAACTTGTTAGTAGTTACTTGTTCAGTGTTCAAAAGCATATTTCTGCTGCAGAATATCACTAAATGAGTAAGATGGTATTCACTGCCTTATGAAGTAAGGGATGGGAATAATGCTGCAAGTGTGATTGATTCATACAATTCTCTTTTTGGCTTTCAGCCATGATGCAGTCATATGCTTTATCTCTGCTCAGACTACAGCTTTTTTTTTTAATAATGAATCATAGTACATCCCACTCCATTTCAGAACCAGCACATTGCCTTTCAAAATGATGTCACAACACTTAATGCTGCTGGCTGACTGCCTCAACAGCAATCAGAGAGCTGGACTAAATAAATACTGTATATTATTTGCCAAAATAATTTGTGGTTGTGTCCTCCAGCGCAGTTTCCAAGATAACCACCGACTCTACTTGAAACTTGGCAACTTTGTTCTACCACTTTCAAGCTCCAGTTGTGAAGCTGGCTTACAGATGCTGCTACCATGCCTAGAGCTACTGTGCAGCAGCCCAGTGAGAGAGGTAGAGGGGTCACTCGCTGTGACAAGCCAAATTTGACAGCTCTTCTGGAATTCCACCTTGACAAATTGTCAGCTTTTTAAAAAGAACCTTGCTTGGCTCCTGTAGAAACACGAAATACATTTTCCACTTGGAATGAAATGGAACAAGGGATTTAAAGTCACTGCTTAGGCACACTCTGATAAAAACACTACTGTCCATGTAAGTAACTTAGGAGTGAGGCATTCCCTGTAAACCTGACCAGGGTCAGTAACATTAATCCAACCCAACCTTCATGTTTTTTAACATCCAAGCAGCAGATTTGTTCCAAAGTATGATGAGGGGTTTTTTTTAATCATTTCTTTTCCTTAAGGCTGTCTGGCTGTTGCTAATATCTAAAGGAACAGTTTGGAAGACACAGGCCCAGCAGCATCTGAAGTGCTTGGGCAACAAGGAACAGTCCCATCCAACTCTGGCAGCTGAAATGTCCATTCCAGCAGCAACTACAGGTTCTCCCGATTCTGCATGCAGAAGCCGGAACATTTACAACCTCCTATTTCTGCTACCCAGTGCAGCACTGGTACCGACAAGAGACCTTGGAAAGCTGTCCATCATAATAACTCAACAACTCCGCAACAAGCACACGTTTCTTATTCTTTAAACAATGCTGACATGCCAAAGTCTAAGACCATGTGCACTATATCAAAACAATACCAGTTTTCCTAGCTAAAAGCCACCACAATGAATCACCACAATGCCAAAGTTCTTGTTAAAAACCTCACTACCAACAGTGATAATTTGGTAGATACAGGTGCCTCAGTGTCTCCTGTCCAACCTTGTCCTCTTTTGAAGATTTGTTTGGAATGGGCAATACAAAACCACTTTCGGAGGTTCCCTGGATGCATTCACAAAGGGTTTTTTTATGTCACTTCCCAATATGAAACAACTCTTTCCACTGAAAGATGACTTTTGAGTTCTTCATCTCACATAAACAGCAGTTTAGTCCCACCACCAAAACACCGTTGTTTTCCACATCTTTGCCCTCCCTTTTTCCCCTCCTCCCTACACCCTGGCTTCTAGATTTAAATGTTTTCTGGCTTCACTGGCAGGGTTCATACTAAGCCTTCCGAGAGAGACAAAATACTGACCAACAGAGATTTATGTTCATCGGTTCTAAATGGTGGTTTTCTGCGGGATAAAATCCAAGATGGGTATGTTGTTTCAGAGCGTTAACAGGAGTCAGATCCCCCTGTAACTCGAGTTTAGACATGACCATTGACATCTCCCTGTTGAGTATCTTCAGCAACTACGTCCTGTTTTGCACTTTACAACTTCCAAAGTGCCGTACTGGAATACACATGCAGATACACAAGTGAATGTGTGACTGCACTCACCCCCTGCTGCAGTAAGTCAACCTGCCATTAACACGCGAATAGAACGGCCTCATTAGCCGACAAACAACACCCACTGACCTGCTTTCACTAGGGACAGTGTTATCTCCTCATCTCTGAAACTCTTAAACTTCACATTGAAAAGAAGAAGAAGAAAAGAAAATGATGCTGAACACATATTCAGAGCTGCCGATCACTGCTCAAAGCCTGCACATTCGCATGCCGCTCATCATGGAAAACAAATCTTGTGATGCGATCTTTGACTGCAGCGTTTCGATGAAAGCACGCTAGACCACATCACTTTTCCCTTCACCTCACTCCGAAAAGGAAAATTACTTAGCAGAAAAGAGCCTGCTGAATTTCCAACACTCAGACCGCGAGCCGAAAAGCCTCCTTTTAACTCGGGGAACAAGAATGAGTGCTCGTGTCTAAGGGGGTGATTTAACGCCGATAAACGCCGCGATGCGAGCGAGCGAGCGCACACTGCCGTGCGTCCGACTCAGGCGTGGTGAGGTTGTTGCTCTTGTCTGTCATCTGGCGGGGAACGAGCCCGACCTCGCCGAAAGCGTTATTTTAGGGGAACACGCTCGGGAAAGTGATTCTCCTTTTCATCCCGTGGCCACGTTGTGCCCTGACGGCGGGGTTTAGCAACGCGGGCACAACACGCGCGTGGATCACTGCACAGAGAAAGGGAGGCCTCGCTACGAGCCCCCGCCTCGCCCGCACGCACTTCTCCCTCCCGAGCCCCCCGGCACCGCGGTCCGCTCGCCACCCCCTCGCCCTCCCCAAGCCCCGCAAGCCCCTCGCCTCTCTCCCCTCTCCCCGGGCTGCGCCCGCCTTTGTGTCCGCCCGGGGCCGGGGAGCGGCACAAAGCCGGGGCGCCTCCGGCCGCCGTCCCCCGTCCGCAGACAAAGGCGCGGGGAGGGGCGGCGAGGCGAAGCCCGTGTCCGGCCCCGTGGGGAGGGGGCGGCGGCGCCCCCGCCGCCCCTGTCAGTCAGCCATGTTGGGGGACCCACGGCGGCGCCCCCTCCTCGCCGACCCCCGGCGGCGCGGCGCGGCGCTGCCCCGCGACACCTCCCGGTGGTGCCGGGCGGGGAAGGCGGCCGGCGCGGGGATCCCGCTCTGACCTCTGCCGCGTCCCTCAGCCTCGCCGACATCCAGCACGCACAGCCCGGGCGCCGCGCTCCCCGCTCGCTCCTACAGCGCCGCCATCTTGCTTCCTTCTGCTCCTTGGCGAGCGCGGCCGGGCCCCCGCATCAATATGCGCGCGGCGCCCTGACGTCG